>PVKM010040558.1:0-13404 GCA_004027735.1 Carollia perspicillata
CCCTCAAAGACCGAACGTGGAGACATGTGTGAGACTGTGAGCTAATTGCCTATAAATAATAAGAACCAATTAGCAGTTGAGATTTTAAGTTTTTGCTGTGTGTCAGGCACTGCTCTTGGTATGAATTAGGACACTTTGTCCTCAAAATAACTCTGGGAAGCAGGTGCTATTATTATCTCTAGTCTACAGTTAGGAAGCCAAGGCACAAAGAGGCCAAGACAGCACTAGGATGCTTACCTGGGAAGGGTCAGAGCCAGCCTGCCCCATGGTCCGTCTCCACAGTCCCTGCTCCCAGGCCCTCCACTGCCCTAGCAAAGCGGTCATGCAGAATAGTCTTCTTGATTCACAGTGGGTTGGGTTCTTAAACTTACACACAAACAGGTACGTTTATATTGACATTGATCATTTTCTCTTTTTAATCTGGTTTAGCCTCTGCTACTGATCATTCACAAGTAGAAGGATTGAAATAGCAAGGACAGATTGGGGGAAATGACTGAATAGTATGACATGCTGTCTCCCGTGCAAGATGTAGGCTGAACAGATGCTAAAGAATGTCTCAAAGAGGTGGCGGCTTCTAGGCAGAAGGTGGTGCTGGCTTAAAAATTATTTCCACAGTACATGATCTGGTGGGAATCCTAATATCCTTTCCTTGCCTCTCCACCTCCCTATGACCTCAGAAACACAGAGGCAAAATCGTCTTCCTCAGCCAACTTTCCAACTACATCTGCTGGAGGGAACTTGTGCTTCATCTCCTGCCCGAGATCTCTGCAGCTAGAGACTCGCAGGTCATAGACCCACGTAGGGCCCAGGCAAAGGCCTCAGTGTTCTCCTGTGACGGAACAGAAGGACGCAGACACCTCAGCACCGAATCCTCGCTTGTGTGTGAAATGTAAGGACCTAGTGAATCGCAGAATGAAGCCCTGCTCCTTTTCAAGAGGATAAAACTGAAGCCAGTTGGTATAAGTCATTTACTTGAGATCGTACAATGAGTTAGTGACTTAGGTATCTTTATTTCCCTGGAAGTCGAGCATGGAAGGTACCCAGTAATTGTTCAGTTAATTATCCATGTAAGTCTAGAGAGGTCACTTAACCTTTCTGGTCTCAGTTTATCAACTATGCAATATGAAAAATAATGCCTGCTCCATGTGCCCAACAGAATGATTGTGAGATGAGGACCAGACAAAAACACCCTTCCGTCCCCACCCTCCTCACACACATACCCAGACACTTGAAAAAAAATCACTAGCAGGAGAGGAAAGAGTCACATTGTCCTTTCTCTCTCCTCCCTTCCCTCTGTCCTAAAGATCTGGAAACAAAGCAGCGTGGTGACTTAGTCAAGGCCAGACCTTGACCTAGGCTGTGGTAGGAAACCAGAGGGGAGACTTGTTGTAAAGAACTGGCTCACATGACTATGGAGGTGGGCAAGTCCCGAGACCTGCAGGGTGAGTTGGCAAGTCAGAGACGCAGCTGCACTGATGGTTTAGTTCTGAATCTGTGGCCTGAAAACCAGGTGAGCTGACGGGGTAGTTCCCCTCCGAAAACCATCAGGCTCAAGACCCAGGAAGAGCCAGTGTTTTGGCTCAAGTCTAAAGGCAGGGAAAAAGCCAAGGTCCCAGTTCAAAGACTGTCAGGAGGAGATTCCCTCTTACTCAAGGAAAGGTCAGCCTTTTTCTTCTCTTCAGTCCTTCAACTGATTGGATGAGGCTCACCCACACTACGGAGGGCAGTCTGCTTACTCAGTCTACCGATTTAAATGTTAACCTTGTGTGTGTGTGGTGGGGAGAGAAACACCCTTACAGAAACACGCAGAATAAAGCTTGGCCAACCATGTGGGCATTCCATAGCCCAGTCTAGTTGACACATAAAATCTCACACTGGCATATACAGACATTTTATATGTCTTCATTAAACTGTGACAGGTTTCTAGAACATTCACTATGAGGTAGGCACTATATTAGGTGTTTTCACATTATTGCATGTGTACTAAGTATTGCAACTTCAAAGTCATAAACGGAAATGGTAATCTGTGTGTGTTCTGATATTTTCAACCTACAGCAAAAAAAGGAACTAAGTGGATTTTTTTAAATTCCATATTTTAAAAAAACATTAAGTGGTTAGGACACAAACCGATTATAGGAATTATTCATAACTAACATGTTTGGGCACTTACCAAACAATGGGTTCAGTGTTTATGTATATTGGCATTCTTAAATGTCAAAAGAAACCTGTGAGTCATTATTATGGCTCATTTAATAAAGTCAATTTATGAAAGACAAAAATGAGGACCTACGAGGTTAAGTGACTTGCCTAATGTCAGAGCAGGGACTAGGAAGTAGCAAAGCGCAACGGGAACCCAGGTATGTCTGGATTTCAAGCCCCTGCACTTGACCTTTACACTCTACTTCCTTATTAGCAACAGCTTGCAAGAGGTGCCAGGGTGTGCGTTACTCCCTCTCCTTCTCCCCTTACAGCCTCATTTTCTGTTTGCTTGATGCCAAGGAACTAGAAGTTGCATACCTTATGTATAAAGCGCGGCATTCTTCTTCGAAACGCCCAATTTTGTTTTGATCGTGTTAATGGGAGACATTGTAAGTGTCATGACAAGACAATGCTGAGAGGTCTGGCGTTTTGATGTGCTTTCACTGGCGGGCATTCAAACCGAGTCTGAGGCAATGGTATGAACCTCTGCTGGAATATGACATCTCAGGTCACAAAGCACTTTCCCACACTTCCTCCCTAAACTCTCACCACGACCCTGAAAGGTATTGCTATCCTTACTGTTAAAAAGATAAACCGAGGTTTATTTGCCTGAGGTCAGTAAGTGGTCAGTGTTCTGACTGCTCCGTGTTGCCTCTTACTAACACCGCTTATCCACGGACACAAGTCATTCTCTGACAAATCGGATTGTGCAGGGATTTTCACAGCATTGGTGACAGTTCCTGGACTAGAACCACATAAATTGGTCCCTGTACAGGATCATTCATTGCAGAGGGTTCGCTGAATCCAGAGTCTTCCCAGGATAGAGAGCAGCTCTGCTGAGGCATTTCTGCATGAAAGGATTTGCTGTAATGTGATTTCACCTGGATGTTTAGCCATTGCTGCAAATTCCACTTCAGAGGGAGGGTCTGTCTTTACAAGCTGCTGTTGTGGCCCGTCCTCTGCAGCTGGGATTCCCGAGCAAACCAGCGACAGAGCAGTTTCTCCTCATTGGAGACAAGGCAGGCTGATCGAATGTGCCCACCTGCCCGTCATAGCATGGAGCCTGAGTCACAGCCTGGGAGGAATTTCTGAGACCCGAAACCACCCTGGGGCTGCAGGGCCTCATCTGGTGGGACAAACTGCAGGGCCCACCTCCTGATGAGCAGGGTAGGCAACTGAGCAGGGCTCAGAGAGCCTCTAATCATGCCCCGGATGCCCTTGGGCAAACTTTCAGACACCCCATTTATCCAAACTGCTCACCCAGGGAAAAAAAAATGATCAATGACATGCCACCCATGGTCACATCACGTGACAGCAAAATGACTTCAGGTGCAAAAGGACGATGGCTGGACATGCAAGGTCAGCTCTCTGCACTCCCAGGATGAGGTGTGGGGTAGAGGTGAGAAAGGATTCCCTGTCTCTCTCCCTCTTCCTCTCCCCCCACCCCCTCTCTCTTTACGTCATGGTTACCGAGGCAACCCAACGTGAGTGAGTCATCGAATCTCAAGGTGGATTAGCAGAGCACCAGAAAGGCTTTGGTTTGTTTGTTTAAAGCTTTTCCCCTCCTTTCTTCTTAATAGCTTGGTTTGATGTTGAAAATATCCAAGCACCGCTCATTCCCTCAGAAATCCTAAAATCAGTGTGCTTAGCTTGTTTAATCATAGAAAGCAATCAACATTTTTTTTTCATATTGATTCAAGGCAGGGAAGCCCAGGCTTAGCAATAATGCTGCAATCAGCAGATTTGAAATGATTACTAGAACTATTAGGGGGGTGACTTGGAAATGATATCGAGTCTGAGGGTGGGCACTACTCTCCCGGAGGCCCACCCCTGAGAGGCACCTGGCCTGCTCAGAGAAGCTGGCCCTCCTAGCCGCCCCGCATAGCCTCTGAGCAGGCAGGCTCTTGCTGGGCACAGAATGGCCCCTTGGGCGCAGCGTGCCTGCAGACTTTCTATTTTGGGGCCCTGGAAGTATATATCGGCTGTGCCAATCTGTCATCGGCTGTGCCAATCTGTCATTGGCTGTGCCTGCTCAACACAAAGGTCTTCCTGGGACCACTTACTGGAAGACTTTACCAAGAGCAGAAATAAGTCCATGGAGAAAATGCGCTGACAAGTCACCAGGGCAAAGGATAACATTGGCGAATAGGTCCACTCTGCTGGCCTGAGCTTTGAACACTCCACTCTCAGGGGGTTCTGCGTGCATCCACTCAGAGCACCCTGGAGTGGCTTCTAGTGACAGGTGAGGAGGCAGGCCCTTTGCTGAGCGGGAAAGACGGGCACCAATTCCTGGACTTGCCCTGTATGATAAGGCTTCTCCTCTCTAGGTGCAGCCATGGTTCAAATCAGTCCCCAGCGATGAAGCAAGTGCTTTGAGCCCGATGAGGGGAGAAAGACGGTGCCCTGGAAACCAGTAACCCCAACTCCTCAGCTCAAAGTCCCCCTGGTCCTTCCACGGGGGTCCTAAATTGGGAGCCTGAGTTAGTTCACGTTAAAGCGGAGGTCCTTGACCTGGTAAAGTTCAGATGGAGGTAACTGCTATTTGATGCCAATGCAAAAGAAGCACAAAGAATCCCATTTCAGCTCCCCTCTCCCCACCTACAGTGCAAACAGCAGCTGTCAAGACTCATCATCATCGACTGTTGCAAAAAGCCCATAAGCCACCAGGAGAAGTACGTCCTGAGCAGGATGATTCCTGATGCGGAATCTGTACTCGCTGGGGCAGCGAAGCATAAATTCCAGAGCGCTGGGGAGAGGGGCAGCTTTGTTTTAGAGAACATTTTTGAAATAGTAGCCATTTCCATAACCTCTCATCTCTAGCTTTCACATGCATGGTGGCCAGCAACTGTTCCTCCGGGCGCCCGCTGAGCCGAGCTGCCTACCAGGCAGGATGTGTGAGGAGAGAAGGCAAAGGTTGGCGTTCGTTGATGGCCCTAATGGCTACCACCCTTCCTTTCAACCACATTTCCAGGCAACTGGGCGAGAGTGGTGGGCTCTGCGTGTTTCTGGTCAGCTCCCCTCACCCCACGCTCACCAGCCTGCCCTAGGTCCCTTCTGGGTCCACGTGGAGTTAGACCGAAGCCATGCTAACCGCCCTGGAGTTACCCATGGGTAACTGGCATGTAGCAATTAAAAGACGTCCTAAAGGGAGTTTTAGCGATCACCCCAAACCCCTGCTTTAAGGTAAGGAAAATGAGCCCCTGACAGGTGCAAAGACTTGCCCAAGGTCACGCAGCGTCCTCGTGGCAGAGACTAGACACTGAACATTCTGGTGTCAAACTGAGAGTTCTCGATACCCTAACGCAGCGAGGTCTGAAGGGAGAGAGAAGGTTCCCTCAAGTCTCCTCCTGATATAAGTGTTGCCTTCCCCACCTGATTATTGTTAACCACCACAACAAAGACACATCTGGAGGCAGAAGAGCGATATTTTAAACAAACAAAACTTTAGCATAAATGAATACATCTTATTATTCAACTCCATGAATGGAGGCCCTTGTGTGGTGGGAAAGCCCGGTGTCCAGGGATAGCCATGTGCCCCCTAAGAGGCCAAAAGAGAAGGGGCAGAGAGCCCTGAGCAGCAGTGTTCCTTAAATCATCGCCAGCTCCCCAACTTGGAGGGAAGGAGAGGCAGAGCCTATTTAGAATTCCTGGCCAGATTATGTACACAAAGCCAGCAGCTCATCAGCAAAGAGATTTAGGGATGGTCTCTATTGAACTTCCAGTATGGCCTTGACTGACCCTTGGGAAGTATGAGCTACAGGGCCTCCAGTCTGCTAAACGCTCTTTCACACCCCCGTGGAGGGCAATGAGATGACCTTAGCCTTTGGAAATGACCTGCTGCTGCCCTTGGCTCGATTCTGCTTCATTTGGGCGGTGCCCCAGCATCCTGGAGTTCCCCACCCACAGTTGCTCTCACCAACCTCATTCCCCACCTCACTGAAAAGGTCTCTGTAACCACCCCCGAAGCAAAAATAAAAGTGCTAAATCATACTTATCCTAATGTGGTGAAAATCTCGATTAATCTGAGCCCCATCATCTCAAGGCCTGAATAGGTGGATTTTGGTAGTGGTTACCACATCCCATTTTCACAAGTGGGATCATTCCATCTTTTAGAATCATCTGAAACTAGTCTACTCTGTAAAACCCCACAAAGTCACAAAACAATGTCAACTACATTATCATCCCTTCCCACCCACGCCAGACGTGTAGCTGAGGTGCAACTGAAATCATTCCAACAGGGAGGCTCCCTGGTCGGGAGACTTGCATGGGTGTGCCTTCCGTTCCCTTCTTTTCTCCCTAGTCTTCCTGCCCCAAATCTCTGAGAAGGATGCTCAGAATCTGAACCTGGAACAGCTGTCTTAGCTTTGCCGCAGGCCCTACACACATTCGGTTCACCCCGCCTTACACAACTTCTCTCACTTTGCTGGATTCCTGTAACTTCCAACTGCGTTTCTCCTCTACACTTTGAAGCGCCTTTTCTCCTTCTGAAACTGCTCTGGCTGCTCCTGTAATGATGTGCTTTCTTTTTCACCTCTGTCCTTCAGCTTGCTGCTAAGTGATTCCTCCCTGGATCCACTGCAGCTGGGCGGGGGGTCCCTTTTGGAACACTCCCCTCCCAAAACAAAGGTGGAAGAGTGGGGCCGTTTAGCCATTACTGGGGGGCTGGGGAGCAGAGAGGCGCTTTCAGAGCTTGGTGGAAACACAGAAAGGTTGGACGAAGCTCAGCGTCAGAAGGAAAGCAGGTTGTGGCACTGGGTGCTGGGTTGAGAAATAGTTTGTAGTGTCTCTTCCTCCGTGTCTGCATGCTTGCTAATAACCTGGCATTACGGGCTCCACTCTGTACTAAGTTCCTGCTTCCAGAAAGTTCTCTAGCAGCCATGGTTTGTATCTACCTGCAGCCTGCACTCCAGAAAGAATACCTCTATACTGATAGCGGACCCCACCAATGTACCTCGAATTAGCTCTAGTTTCTAAAAAACAGCATAAATTCAACTTTAGAGCAAATAGAAGGCAATGGAACATTGAACAAAGTGGGCAGGCCTCCAACTCAGGTTAAACTGGACCCAAGTTCTGGCTCGGATACTTACCAAATATGCAAGGTGGGACAAAAGTAGGTTTACAGTTCTTTGTATGAAAAATAATACAATAATTAATGAATAATAATACAAGAATAAACTGTGTTTTGCATACTCACAACTGTGAACCTACTTGGCCCCACCCAGTGTGTGTGGATTCGGACAAACTATTTTCACTCTCAAACATCCCAATGTCCTCCTCAGTAACATGTGAATAAAAAGAAGGGACTTGGCAGAGCTGCGCGGATTACGTAAAGCTTGATGACAGCGCAGACAGCGCCGGAAGAGCATGCATTCTGTGTCAGGCTCTACTTTCAGGGACTTTCCTTGCATTAAGTCACTTTGTCCCTCTACAAACCCTAAGAAGTTATTATTAATTATTATTAATATTGGTTCTCTTCTTATCCCCATTTTACAGATGAGGCAACCGAGCCACTGAGAGATGAGGTAACTTGCCCAGTGTCCAGCTGGACCTCAGACCCCAGCCGGCAGAGGGACGGGGACGTGAAGAGGGGGAAGCTGCTCTGCTCCATGCTGTCAGTCCTCCTACATCTAAGGGGCACTGGGACCACTAGGGGCCTTCATCTCCATTTCTCTCCAACCCTTTACTGAACACACTCATCTGGGGAGACCAGACGTCCAAGGAGCACGGACACCTGTGCCTGTGGAGCTATGCAGGGTTAGATTCCAGACGGTGTTCCACCAGCAGACGGTGCCTGCCGGCCAGCAGGGTAATCTCTTTCATAGACACCAGAGCAATGTTGACACCAGGAGTCCAGGCGAATTGTTGTGGAATGACGAAGCCCTGCAAAAATTTTGCCCATGGCCACGTACCCTAGGGCAACCCTGCAAGGCCTCTGGCTAAGAAGCCCTACGCTAGAACTGGGCAGCCTGCTTCCAGTGCCTGGCTCCGAGTGTGTAGGACTGGCTCACAGTAAACACACGACACAGTGGAGTTATGATTAGATTTTAAATGTGTTGGGTATACCCTGAATTGATGAAGAATAATATTGACTGTAATCTGTAGTCAAAAATTGTGAAAATTTAATTTTTTTAAACTAAAAAATCAATAAAAATTAAAACAGAAAAGATGACTTTAAAAAAATAATAAGTAAGCAAGTGAATGCCTTGGCACGTTGGAACTTGAAGGAATCCCACACTAAAGCAAATGTGTACAATAAATGTGATCTTTGCCCTGTTCTTAAATTTTAATTCTGGCTTTGTAAAAGTAAACTGACTCGTTTAGGTGTTGTACAATTTGTCTGGTCTTCGCCTGGGTTCCTGGGACGTAGCTTCCGAAACCTTTGGGACTTCCCACATGAGAGGAGTGTCTTTGTTATTCATGGCCAGCAATGGGACCCCAGCTGACTTTACGCTAATGAAATGACTCACGGTGAGCCCTGGAGAGTTTCCGGATCAAGGCTGCCAGTGCCGGAGCTACCACCCACATGACCAGAGGGCCAAAGTGGGGAGGATCCAGAGGCTGAGTTGAATCGTGTGGCCAGAGATTCAACCAACCACGCCTATTTAGTGAAACCCTTGTGAAGACTCTGGACAGGAAAGCTCGTTTGAGCTTTGCTTGTTGATAATCATACATTGATGTGTCCACAGGTGATGCATCCTGAGGACATGGAAGCTTCATGTTGGGGGCCCTTCCAGACTTCATCTTATGGATCTCCGAACTTGGTTGGCGATACATAGCCTGTAAAATAAAACTAATCATAAGTACAGCACTTTCCTGCGTTCCGTGAGTCACTCTCCTAAATGATGGAACCTGAGGGGATAGTGGGAAACCCACAGATTTGTAGCCAGTTGGTCAGAAGTACTGGTGGCCGGGAAACCTCGGACCTTGAGACTGGGGTCTGAAGTGAGGGGAGTCTTGCGGGAGACTGTGCGTTCACCCCGTGAGTTCTGTACTAACTCTAGCAGCTGGTGTTAGAATTGCACTGTGGCAGGAGAGGGCAAGCCCTGCCCCGTGAAGCCCTGGCAGGGCAGGGAGGGGTGACGAGGACAATGGGACAGCATGAACTCACGCTCTGTTTCCCAGGATCCTCTCCCCCTATCGTGGCCTTACCAAGGATTGACCTTGGTCCTCCACTTAACACCGCTCCATTGCCAGGACTTGGAGGCCACGTCTGAAACACAGCAACATCCTCATAAACACCCCCAAGCTTTTTCTTATTTATAAACCTCTGTTATTATCTACTGAAAAAATGGAGAAAACAATTCATCGATCAAGTTAAATTGGTCGCCACGATACATATCCCATACGCATATTTATACTCTGTTCCAAGGACTTCAACTGTTTTACACAGGTGTCCACAAGGCGCTGAAAACAAGATGAAGTTTCTTCTCCTGGGTTTGGGTTATACATGGTTCTAGCTAACGGACTGTTATGGTCCTTAGAGACATGAGAAAGCAGAAAGAGCATCAACCTGGAGATAAAGGCCTCGAGTCTTTGTCGCCTCAGGGGCTTCGTGTCCCCTGGAGAGGGTGGGGGCAGGCAGGTTGGGCCAGGGGCTTGTCAGGCCCCATCCTAACTGTCCAGAGTTCAGAACAGAGCTTCAAGCCCAGTGGGTGAATGAGTGGAATGTGAAGCTGAAACTGGAGGAGAAACCCAATCGAACAGGCTGGAGGAAGACTCAGATCTGATGGGCGCATCATGGCCAGTACTCTCCTGAGGTGCCCAGGACAGCAAATGATGCCAGACCCCACTGCTCCGGCTTCTCACATACATCCCAGACGCACTTTCCTACACTAGGCAGGGAGGAGACGCAAGGGGCTTCAGCGTGTCCAGCTGGAAAAGCCCGTGGCAGACAAGGTCTGACAGGAGAGTCTGCAGGCTGGAATCTCTCTCTCTCACCAGTCATTTGTATCCATTGCTGCACCATCCTGACACTCCAAACTTTCCCGTTGACTTGAAGTCACTGATGGCAACAGAATGAACCTGCCACGCAGGAGATACAGGGATACAGGGCTATCCGAGGAGCCGAGCCATAAGGATACCCCCAAGCCCTGGGTCGATGAGGAGCAAAGTGACAAAGATGGAGAAACCTAGTGTCTCTTTTACCTCCTTCCCTTAACACCCTCCTGGTTTATCGCCTTGACATTAAATCTCTTTTTAAAAACTATGCTCTTCTCCACGTTATTTTCCAAAGCTCCAAATACATCAGAGAGCTGCAGTCTTTGAATGGTCTGCCAAAGCCTGCCATATACCTGGACTTCCTAAAGCTCGTGATATTCGCTCAGCTGAAGCAGGTTTAGGTTAGTCCTATAAATGAAGACTTGCAATGAAGAGATGTTTTAATTTGTTACCACGGCACCAAATTCAAGCCGAATAGACAGAACCCCAATGCCCGCATCCTACAAATCGAGTCTTCTGTGGAAGCGAACATGTATTTCAGTAGAAATTAAGGAGAGATGGATGGGAACTGAGGGAAGTACATCAGACTCACATCCGAGTGTGCGCGACCACAGTTGGCTATATCGATTGGATAATGACAAAGGACAAGCCACTCAAAAGTGGCAAAAGGAGTCCTTAATTTTCATTAACCTGTTGGCAGATGCTGGATATTAATATTTCATGTTGTCAGTCTTGTCATCATTTTTATTTGAAACTCACAGTGAAAAGCTACGACCCGCTCTTGACTATAATACCAGCAAGGGCACGTGGCCTTTCCCCGTTCCGCCCCTCTTCCACACTGGCCTTGTTAATGGCAGCACAGCGTTTGTTGGACGGTCTTCTGATCTTGTCAAGTCGAATTTTAAAAATGTGTAATAATTCCAAGGATGAAAACAAATCACCCCACTGCTACATATCAGCTTTCTCTTTCTCAGGCAACAGCATGCCGGGGTCCAGCTTAAGGGCCATGAATAAATCTCGACGATGGCCCCACATAAAGCAGACCTGTCCTCTCCCCTCTGTCTGTGTTCACCACCCCCGCTTTCTCAGTGGAGCTTATGATTTGGTTGCTAGCTCAGCAGAAGGTGAATGGCTTCCTGCGTGGGCGAGACGGAGTAGCTGTAAAATGCGTATTTTGCCTCAACTCAGCAAATGGTACCCCAGCTGTCAGGGGTATGCAGCATGTTGGAGACTGTGATTCAGGAAGGAGCACAAGGTGAACTGCATTGTCAAGCACAGTATTAAATGGCTGAAGCTGTTCGGCATTTCCTTCCCCATCCTGTTTTGCTCTCGAAGTCGGTCTATTCCAAGGGCAGGCACCAGACCCAGGGTTTCCTAGTAGAATCACAGAGTATTAAGTTGGAAAGGGTCATCTGGACCAGCCTCTACTCTGGAGAGATGAGGGATCTTATGTCCAGGGTATGTAGGGCATTGTTGTTGTTGCCGTTTTGTTCTTGTTTTGGTGGGGGAACATGAAGAGGGTCCTAACCTAGCCAACAAAATAAGGCTGATATTTTCCAAGAAAATAGCTCGTCAAATCGTGAATGCAAAGTAAGAGCAGTTCTAAGGCACGTGAGGAGGAAAGGTTCAAACGCGACAGCCTCAACATTTAGAGAAATGCACGATACTGAAATAACTCGGACTAGTCTCCTAACGTCGCCAGTGAACGTGCTCCAGTCGTAAAGCAACATGTCAGGGATGGGACAATATCGCATATCTTCCCCTCTACCTGGACGCTTAGTTCGTCTTGAGCCAGGTGCAATCGTGAATTCATCTGATGAAAACGTTTAACTACCTCCTGTGTGACATTCCAGGGGAGATGATGTCAGGAAAGCACTTTATCTACCTTCAGACTCTTCCAAACATGCAAGCCTTTTTTTCCGATTTGAGGAACCCAAACAAATGTATTATAATAAAGCAGTTTTACCTACAAGGCAATCTGCGACTTCCACACCCAGCTCAGTTCCTCCTTCCATGCCCAGGAAGAGCCACTAGCCGTCAAAGTCACATAAAATCATTATAGACGGCAGACATTCATTTTCAGACATTAAATGATGGGAAGTAGTAGCAAGTATCCCTCATGTAGCATTTTTATGCATGCAAAGTGCTTTGCTGTCATTTTTAATGGCTTGTTCTACCTAATAACCATGTGTGAGATGGGCTAGAACAGCCTGTATTTTAAAGTTAGGAAACAGAAGGGATCACCATATAGATCAAGGTCCTCTTTGAATGCTGTTTGCCTTGGGGTTGGGAAAAGGGTCATCACATTTTTAAGTTTCTTGGAATTTGCATTCTGCATGCTTAGATTTGCTTCGTCCAGTCTTTTTATAATGGTTCAATTTCAAAAGTCAAACTCCGAACTGCACAGGTCACATCTGCGGGGCGCTGCCAGGATGTCAGGCTCGACCCAACCCTCTTGGCTTTCATCATGATCAATAGCCATCACCACGCTTCCACTGGAACTCCATTTCATTCTTCCTGTCACTTTGGGGAAACAATTCTTTTCTCCATCCCTCTTTCCTTCCAGGTAAGCCATCTTTGGGGTCCTTATTCGCTTCTTGCCACCCACCCTTTTGGCCCAGCTTCCCTGGGCATTGTAGTCACAAAGGATCCACCATAGACCAGCTCCAGCAGAGGGGCATCCATCCCACCCCGCAAACCCTGCTTTCTTCTGACAATCTACAACCAGATTGTCAGAGGCAGTAGCAGTGGTCTTGTAAGCTCTCACTAACTCTGTTGTTTCCCCTTCCCATTTCTTCAGCAAGTATTCCTGAGCACTGTGACTGCCCTGGGGGTGAACTGGTGACCAAGAGGGACTGCCCACTGCCTGTGAGAAGCACACAGTCCAATGGGGAGCCCACACAGGTCAGTGGGCAATTACCAACCAGGGCTGTTGATGTCATGAGAGTGCTAGGAGCTAGGAGCAGAAGGGATGGACGTGGGCCTCAGGTCTGGCAGTCAAGGAGGACTTCCCAGGGGAAGAAACCCCAGAGCTCCGCACTTTGGCATGAGATTGAAAAGATTGTCTTTTGTTTGGGAGAGGCTTTGCATCTAGAAAGGCAGGGGAGAGAGAGCAGAGAGTGAAGTTATGCTGTAGGCATTAAGGATGGAAAGCGGGGAGGGTAACCCTCTTTTTACTTTGCTGTGACTCGGGAATAAGTACAGTTCAGGGAGTAGAGGTACCTTTGGTTGACCCCTGCAGGATGTCTCTTGACGTAGGATGGGCAC
>PVKM010040559.1:0-13443 GCA_004027735.1 Carollia perspicillata
CCAACCTGGTCCTGGTGATGCTATGACTGAAGAAAGCTCAGTCCAGCATCAAAGTGGTTAATGTAATAGAAGTTAAAGCTGGCACTCTGTTCCGGACCTCTGATAACTCCCTGCTGTCCCTCAGGCTCCAGATGACCACCTGCTGACTAGTTGACTCCCTGTCTTGGACTCAGTTAATCTCCTGCTATCTCTTTGTCCCAGCCCTGGACACTTTCCCCCCTCTGCTTCTGTGTCCTTGACTCCCTCACTCCTGCTCCTTGCTTGTGCCGAGTGACCCCTCTTCTGCCCACTTTGTTACAAAGGTATTTAACCACCTGCCTGACCCCTCCTTAGTGCCCAGAATTTGGAAGCTGTCTCCTCTGGGCCCATGCAATATATAATATTATATATATATTATATATCACTGAATCTGTAAATCTGTGGCATATCTGCACTGTGATAATATTATATATCACAGTGCAGGTTCCCAGCACTGTGATTGTTGCTGGGAACACACAACAACAATACACACACACACACACACACTATATATATATAAAACATATATAATATTATATATAATATTTATATAATATTATAAATTATATAATATAATTTATTATATTTATTATAATATTATATATAATATTATTATAATAAAATAGATCACCATGTAAGCCTGGGCTTCATGTGACCATGGACTCTGTCCTCCCAAAATTGCTGGAGTGATGTGGAGGCTTTCCATCCACGACTCAGTGCCCCACTGGCACTTATGTGACCCTCCTGCCCAATCACAGAAAGGAGCTGTGCTGAAGATGCTGCCTCACTAAAATATGGAAATAACTATCCTGTGGCTGTTGTTAAGCTCAAACTATCAACCACTCCAAATTGGTTTTTGCCATTTTTTACAGCACGACATACATTTATTAACTTTTCAAATGGTAAATACCACCTACAAAGTCCCTTTAATATTTAATGTGGCTATAAATTGTTTTGAAAATATATTCAGCCATGTGGAAAAACAGCAGAAGGAACAGGAAACAAACCCAGGAACCTGCTCCTTGTGGGTCAGAGTGGTCACAGGTCTGAGACTCAGGTGGTGATTCTGATCACCCCTCGGCTGATCAGGAATGCTTCTTCTCCTCTATGCAGTACTTATTCTGAACTTAGAACTTGGATCTATAGGGAAGGAGGGGATAAGTATATGGGATCTGCTTTGAATGGAACCATCCTGGGGCAATGCTAATTAAGGGATATAACCACTGCCCTGGTGGGAAAAGGGTTGTGAGCTCTTTTGGTCAAACTAGCTTTTAACCCATGACCAGCCATACTGTTCATTATCATGATGGTGGTGTTATGCATGGGCCTACTGTCTGGTCTTTAATTTGCTCACCACATGTTGGTTTTCCATGTGTATCTCTTTCTATCCCTTCTCACACACTGGCATAGGGCCTCAGAAAATTTACTGACTTGTTTTTTGTTTTGTTGTCTTATTTCCCTCACAATGTAAAGTTATGTTGCTAATACCACTGGTCACAAAAAAGGTGAGTATATGTAGAGTGACTGCAATAGTGCCTGGAATACACATATGTTTGCTGTGAATTTGCAGCTGCTGCTAATGATATCATGCAACCCCCTCCTCTTGCCCTCTTCACTCCCCAGCCAACTGTATCAGCCTCCCCAGTGCCTGCTGTGTCCCATCTCTCCCACCACCAGCCCTTTTCACCAGCTGTGTCTTCTGCCTGCAGCACTTTTCCTTCTTTTGTGTATATAATTAACCCCTGTTTATCTCTCAGCCAGCAGCTCAATTAACTGAAACGTTGCACTTTAAAAGAAAGGCAAGCTCTCTCCTTCTGCTGTCACAGGGGCTAACCAAATCTTTGGAGCTAGGAGGGTGGGACTGAATTTTCTTATTAGCTCACACCTGGGTCATCTGTCCACTTGTGACTGGTGCCAGAGGACCAAATCAATATACTTATCAAAAGCCCTATGCTAAAGAAGAAGAGAGCTGCTGTTTTTGGCAAACAAAAGCATCATTGTTCAAACATTGTCCCAGGACACATATACAATGTAATGTGTGTCTTAGGACAGTCATCAGAAAAGCCAAGTGAGGACTGTCAACTGATGGTCATGGGAATCAATTCAAACACTAGAAGGAATCCCCCAATTTGGGTTGCAGTGAAGAAGAAAACTTTATTCAATGCAAACAGCTCAACTGTGATATGGCACAGCTGTAAAATAGCTCTGGGGCCAGGTGGTCTCAATCCATTCCTTAGCTGTCTGCTTTGCTGTGCTCTAGCTAGACATCTTCTGCACTGTTTCAGCCAGGGATTCATAATCTTCCTTCTTTGATGGAAAGGGAAAGTGCATTCCCAGGGCCAGAGGACAGGAGTCCCCACTCCTGGTTCCTGATTGGTCTGTCCTCATGAAAATAAGGGCTCCAAATGCTCAGTTTAATTGGCCCAAAAGCATCGTCCTGATCGGTTAGAATAGAACCATTCTGAGCTGTGCAGCTCTGATTAGATGGGAAAGGACACAATCTTTAAAAAAATTATTTTATTTTAATTGTTGTTCAAGTAGTTTTCTGTCTTTTACTCCCATCTCAGTCCACCGCCCCAGTGCTCCCCACCTCCCTCCCATTTCCACCCCCTTAGTTTTTGTCCATGTGTCATTTATACTTGTTCCTATAAACCCTTACCCTTTTCCCCTGAAATTCCCTCCCCTCTCCCCTCTGGTCACTGTCAGCCTGTTCTCTATTTCAGTGTCTTTGGTTATATTTTGCTCATTTGTTTGTTTCGTTGTTTAGGTTCCTATTAAAGGTGAGATCACATGGTATTTGTCCCTCACCACCTGGCTTATTTTGCTTAGCATAATGCTTTCCAGTTCCATCCATGCTGTTGCAAAGGGTAGGAGCTCCTTCTTTCTTTCTGTTGCATAGAATTCCATTGTGTATATGTACCATAGTTTTTTGATCCATTCATTTACTGATGGGCACCTAGGTCGCTTCCAGCACTTGGCTATTGTAAATTGTGCTGCTATGAACATTGGGGTGCATAGGTGCTTTTGGATTGGTGTTTCTGGGTTCTTAGGGTATAATCCTAGCAATGGAATTGCTGGGTCAAAAGGCAGATCCATTTTTAGTTTTCTGAGAAAATTCCATACTGTTTTCCATAGTGCTTGTACCAGTCTGCAATCCCACCAACAGTGCACTAGGGTTCCATTTTCTCCACAACCTCTCCAACATTTGTTGTTTGTTGCTTTGTTTATGATGGCTATTCTGACTGGTGTGAAGTGGCATCTCATTGTAGTTTTAAGTTGCATCTCTCTGATAGCTAGTGATATTGAGCATCTTTTCATGTGTCTCTGAATCCTCTGTATGTCCTCTTTGGAGAAGTGTCTGTTCAAGTCCTTTGCCTATTTTTTTAATTGGATTGCTTGTCTTCTTAAGAGTTGAGTCATGTAAGTTCTTTACATATTTTGGAGATTAAACCCTTGTCTGAGGTATCACTGGCAAATATGTTTTTCCTTACTGTTGGTTCTGGAAAAGACTCAATCTTATTTGTTGAAATAGAATTCCAGTGAACATTTTTAAGGGCTGGCTCAGATAGCAGAAAGATTGTTCAGGCTGACAGTTTAGTATAGAGGCCTCTCCCTGAAGTACAGTTTGTGTGAAAAGCCTCTGTGCAAAAACAGCTGCCAAGCTCTGTTGTTTTTCCTTTTTTTAAATTTGAGCCCAGTTAGCCACTAGAAGAAGCTTTAGCAAGGGTCTTACTTCTCAGGGTTCACAGAACCCACCACAGTAGGTGACCGATGAGGCAGCTTGTGCTTTGGTCAAGGCTGGAAGGATGAGGACTGATGATCTGGGAGACATTTCAAAGAAAAAAGAAACAGACAGAAATACAGAGAAGAGAAGAATTCTGAGGCTTGTAACCTGGGTGAGAGAGTAGATGGTGGTATTTGGAAGGGTGAATGACAATATTGGTGACTTACTGGTGACTTCATATGATTTGGGTAATTATGTATGCATCTGAGATAATGACATCTAGCTCAGAGAGGGAAACTGCTTTCAAGGTAAAGCTGAAGCCCAAAGTCTCTCAACTTGTACCATTAAAGTGGACTAATGCTAGTACTAATTCTACTAATTAGTAAAATGGTATAATGCCACCAAACTCATTGCTTGGCCCTTCTGGCCAAATTCACAACTAACTCTAATCACATTGCTGTCTTTTTAAAAATATTATTTTATTGTTGTTCAATTATAGTTGTCTGCATTTACCCCCCACCAATTCCCCCCACCCCAGCCAAACCCACCTCCCTCCCTTGCTTTGACCCTCCCCCTTGGTTTTGTCCATGTGTCCTTTATAGTGTCCAGTGTTCCTGAAAACACTTCCCTGCATTTCCCCCTCCCACCTCTCCTCTGGCTACTGTGAGATTGTTCTTAATTTCAATGTCTCTGGTTATATTTTGCTTGATTGTTTGTTCTGTTGATTAGGTTCTACTTATTGGTGAGATCATATGGTCTTTGTCCCTCACCACCTGACTTATTTCACTCAGCATAATGCTCTCCAGTTCCATCCATACTGTTGCAAAGGGTACAAGTTCCTTCTTTCCCTCTGCTGTATAGTATTCCATTGTATAAATGTATCATAGTTTTTTGATCCACTCATTTACTGATGGGCACTTAGGTCATTTCCAGCACTTGGCTATTGTAAATTGTGCTGCTATGAACATTGGGGTGCATAGGTTCTTTTGAAATGGTGTTTCAGGGTTCTTAGGATATAATCCCAGCAGTGGAACAGCCAGGTCAAAAGGCAGTTTCATTTTTAGTTTTCTTAGAAAATTCCATATTGTTTTCCATAGGGGCTGTACCAACTATGGTACAGTCTACCAGCAGTGCACTAGGTTCCCTTTTCTCCACATCCGCTCCAAAACTTATTGTTTGTTGATTTGTTTATGATGGTCATTCTCACTGGTGTGAAGTGAGAATCTAATTGTGGTATCTAATTGTGGCTTTAATTTGCATTTCTCTGATGGCTAGTGAAGCTGAGCATATTTTCATATGTCTCTGGGCCATCTGTATGTCCTCCTCGGAGAAGTGTCTGTTCAAGACTTTTGCCCATTTTTTAGTTGGGTTGTTTGTCTTTCTGGAGTGGAGTCATGTGAGTTCTTTGTATATCTTGGAGATCAAACTCTTGTCCGAGGTATCATTGGCAATACGTTTTCCCAAAAATATGGAATGCAGTCTCTGTTACAGTCACTCAAACTCATCGTTAGTGTAAAAACATCCATAGGCAATATGGAAGTTTGGGCGTGTCTATGTCCCAGCAAAATCCCCAGCCATATCTGTCTGTACGGAAGGAAACCCTCCAAACTGGTCTCCCTGCTTCCATTCTCCACATGGCAGCTGTAGGGATATTTTAAAAAGTAATCAGGCAGTTACAGTTGTGTTCTCTGAATTCCTGTGTCCCTGCCAGTGCTACATAGATGGCCTCCCAGAACCACGACCCAACTGCCACCAGTGAAGGAGCCTAGCCCTTCACCTCTAGAGGTGCCACCTGGGGCCTGGTGGGCAAGAGTTCACAGCAAGAACTAGTGACCCTCAGAAAGTCTGGTGACAAAGGAATTTCTGCCTTCCCCGAATCAGATGACCTTTCAAATGGGTAGAGACCATTCATGCAGCAGCTGACTCAGTATATGAAGACCTGAGCTATAAATTCCCCCTAGACTTCCTAGACAATGCACCCTTGGTGAAGTTCCTCACACCCTGCTACTGTAGTAGAAATTTAAAAATATAGATAGAAACTGAAGCTGGCACTCTGCATCAGCCCCTGATGGCTCCCTGCTGGCTTCCCGGCTTCAGACTATCACCTGTTGACTAGTTAGTTGATTCCCTGCTCTGGGCCCTGGATACTCCCCTGCTGTTTCTTTGTCCTGGGTCCGGGACCACTTCCCTTGCTTTCTTGTGTCCTTGGCTTTCACAATTACATATCTCCTGCTTGTATCATGAGATCTCTCCCCTCCCCACTTTGTTGCAATGTATTTAACTGCCCACCTGACCCCTCCTCAGTGCCCAGAATTTGGAAGCTGTCTCCTCTGGGCCCACGCGTGTAATAAAGGCTTACTCTGTCACCCCAGATTGTGTAAGAGTTCGTTTTTCCACAACACTACCACCCCAATATGGACACCCAGGATGACATCTGTCTAGATATCCTGAAGAACAAGTGGTCTGCCCTGAATGATGTCAAGACCATCCTGCCCTCCATCCACAGCCTGCTAGGAAAACCCAACATTGATAGCCCAATGAACATACATCCTATGGAGCTCTAGAAACCCCACTACCTTGAAGAAGTACCTGCAAGAAACCTATGCAAAGCAGGTCTCCAGCCAGGGAACATGACCCTGCTGTCCGGTCTCTCTCCTGGTGCCACCTTTTATTTCTTTCTTCGATGGTCTGTCCTTGCCTTGATTTTTGTATAGGGCTCTGTATCTTCAACTTGTTTTGTTTCTGCTTCTTAAATTAAGTCTCTGGTTGAGCCCCTGTGATGAACATATTAAATAAATGCATTTTGTTTTCTTTTTAATAAATAAATAAATAAATAAATAAATAAATAAATAAATAGTGATCACTTGGTGTCTCTCCTTGGCTTAAAATTTTCTAGTAGCTTCCCCATTGCCCTCACATGAAATTCCAAAGTCTTGCCCTGTTGTCTCTTTGCTTTCCATGACCTAGCTCTGACCTGGCCTCCTAGCCACTCCTGTTCACAGTGCTCCACATTCATAGTTCCTTTTCTGCTCAGCTCCCTTCACACTTTGGATGGAACAGTCTTTCCCTAGTCTCCTGTGTCCAGGTACTTTTCATCATTCAGCTCCTGACTCTATTACCTCCTCCCCAAAGAGAACCCCTGACATCTATCATTGCTGCCCCCCTTTCCATTACCCCATTTGAAACTCTCCTGTTTGTTGTTTGTTTAATGTGTGTGTTCCTAACCTGATAGGTAAGCTCCATGAGTGCAGGAACCTCATCTGTCTATTCAGCACTAAATATTTTTTATGGCAGCATTATTTGAATAAGTCCTCAGATCTTTGCTCAGCGAATGGGGAGAGGCTACTGATCTGTATGTCAAGTAATGCCTGTTCTAACATCTGTGTACCTCAGCTTTCTCCAGTTTCTATTAAGCCCTTCTCATACTGGCCTGGAAAAGGCTTGCCCAGTAGTTTATCACACTCAGTGCATATGATAAAGTCCCAAAAATGCTGCTTGTGCTTGTCCAAGGACCTTTGTGCAAACTTATTTGTCATTCCAAGGCCCATCCAGGAGAAAGGCTGCTCTTCCAACAGCTGGACCCCACATGGGGCCTCTTTAATAATAGCTAAGATGTTGTGAAGGGGAAATGGAATGCTTGGTCCAATCCAGGAATCCTGCCTTCTGTTCCTGGTGCTCTCCCTGATGCGTGATATGAGTTTACTCAAGCTTAATGTCTTTGTTACTGGTGTTCTCTCATTGTCCCACCCATTCTCACCATCTTGCTTTCTCAAGGGGCACAAAGACTACTCCCGGCCACCAAATCTTAAGGGTATCTACTTCCTTTGATTTTCTTTGAGGTGGCAGTGAATCCAACAAAAAGACTGCTTTTGTAAGTCTGTTTTGCAGTTAGGGTTGTCCATATAATGATGTTCTAGCTAATGAAATAGAAACAGAAGCACAATGGAACTTCTAGGAAGGGTGATGTAAGCATGCTGACTCAGCTAGTGCTTAGTCTGCTCAGTCAGCCATAAAAAATACCACAGTCTGGACACTTAAACAACATAAAGTTATTTTCTTACAGTTCTGGAAGCTGGAAGTCCAAGATAAGGATGTCAACCAACTCAGTTCTGTGGGATAACTCTTTCAGGTTTGCAGATGGCTGCCTTCTCACTGTATCTTCACTGACCTTATGGAGAGAGAAAAAGAAATATATCTATCTCTCTCTTCTTCTGTTTATAAGGCCTCCAATAAAGTCCAATTAAGACCTCATTCTTATGACATAATTTAACCTTAGTTATCTCCTAAAAGCCCTATCTTCAAATAAACTTATATTGGGGATTAAGGCTTCAAAATATAAATATGGAGGGACACAATTTATTCCACAGTAGGTAGGCATTACATCATTTTGTTTTTCCCTTCCTTCTTTTTTCTCCTATTCTGAATGCAGAAACGATGGCTGGAGCTTCAGCAACTATCTTGGAACATGTGGTTACCTTGAGAATAAGTGCCAGGTGCTGAGGATGGAAGTAAAAAAAACATGCAAAGAACCTAGGGTGACTTTGTGGAACCACTATATCATCACTGGAATATTTATGTTAGGGTTTGCTTTATTTTAGAGTGCTCATTCTCAACCATGGCTGTACATTGGAATAACCTGGGGAGTTCTGAAAAATATTGGTGCTTGGGTATCGTCCCCCAGAAGTGCAAATATAATTTGTCTCTTGGTAGCCTAGGCTTCATATTTTTTTAAAAAAATCTCCTCTAGTTGACTCTAATGTGTTAATGTTGAGAACACTGTTGTAAAGAATAAACTCTCATGTACAAGAATAAACTATGTTTTGAACTACAGTATTTCAGTTTTGTCATAAGAGACAAACACAACTCCTAACAATCAGAAATCTAATTTTGGGAGACTACTTCCATCTTCTAAGATTTATGGAGCAGGAACCACCAAAAGCCAGCAGGAACCCTGGTCATTTCCTACCATGTTCAAGAGTATGTACAGGTATATCTCAATTCAAGCCACTGTCAAGACAGTGACAGAGCTGTGGAATATTAACTATAATTTTTTATCCCTTTACCCACATAAATCAAATAGTGTGTGTAACTAAAATAAATTTCAGGATTAAAATTCAAATTTAAACAAGCCATATGTGGCATTTAGGTCAATAACTATATTTCTGAAAGTGAAATCCTTTGGTAAGGACCATTAGAGGCCAATGAACTCTTCCTTTGTATGATCCCAGTGTCCCTCCCTGTCCCCAGCCCAAATGAAAAAAGATCAAGGATAGGAGCTACTGCCAGTTAGTGAGAGAGCTGGCTTAAATAAGCAAGATCCTGGGTTCAAATTCTAGTTCTATTTGAACTCTCAGAAGCTGAGAGCTCTTGGGCAAGCTGTTTAACCTCCCAGTGTTTCAGATGTCCCTGTGTGCAAAGTGAGGATCATGATTCCACCCAGAAGCCAGGACTATGGTGAGGATTACACACAGTTATGAGACAGCACTTAGCATCATGACTGACATGTAGTAACTGCTCAGGACACATCAGCATCCCTCTTTGGTGTGGCCAGCAGCTCGTCCTGGCTGTGTCCTCCCTGTGAGATAGTAGGCTCTTCCCCTCCATTTCTGGAAAACAGTATTGAAATAAGGCGGCCTTTATGGATAGGATGCCAAATGAGCAACACGTGTTTGGAAACAAAGGTAATTCATATCTGGGGAGATATCACCTACTGAGTCCAGGGATCAATGGGCTCATAAGGTTCATAACTGTGTTCCAGAAAGATTGGCTGAGAAGTTATCATTTCTCAAAGACAAGTGCCCTCAAAGATAACAGCAATTGAGAGCAAGGGTCAAGATACTCTGAAAGTTTGAGGCAGCAAGAAGCCAGACTTCTTCATTGGCTGCTAACCTCCAAACACTGAATTCTAAAGGAGGCTGATGGGCCAGCTGTTGACTACATGCTCTGTTGACTACATGCACTCTCCGTGGTAAATATGGGGACTGCAAGAGCAGAGCCTGTGGGAAGCACTTGCTGATGGGGAGCAGCTGCATGGCAAGCATGACTTCTGTGATTGAAAATGCACTGTGGAGGAAGACAAGAGCAAATAAATCATTCTCTTTGGGAATGTCCACCTGTAAGTGTGTGGCTGGGAGCATTATTACAAATAAGGATGTCCAGACCACATTTCAGGAAGTTGGTGGAGGTTTTTGTCCTCCTGGAACCTGTGGCAGAGCTCTGTACACAAACACAGATTCTGTGTTGCTGGCACACCAGTTTTGCAGCTCACTGACTGTGCATTGGTGCAGCCCATTTTCTAGGGAAAGCCAGGCAGTAGTGAGAACTTAAGATACCAGATACTTTTGCCTGAGGTGAGGTTATATAGCTGGGACAGAGGAAAGGAGTCCCCATAGACCTGTGGGAAACGTGACCAGATGTATGCAGGCCTATGTGGGTTATCAGATTCTATCGGGTTTATCAAAGTGGAGCCCTAAAACCATTTTTGTCCTGGGACTCTGGATACTCATAGGAATTCCTGTTTCCTACTCTAGACTTCCAGAATCAGATTCTTTGGGAATGAGTATAGGAATCTTGCATTTTGACAGAGCTTTGGGGAGATTTCTGTGCATACTAAAGCCATAGTTTCCAAGCTTGAGCATGCATCAGAATCATCCCCAGATGCTTGCTAAACACAGAGTGCAGGACCCCACCTATTGGGTAGGTCTGGGGTGACACCCACAGACTTGCATTTCTAACAGGTTCCCCCTGACGCTGCTGTGGCTGCTGCTGCTGCTCCATGGACTACACTTTGAGTAGCACTGCATTCAAGATTGAACCTTAGGGTTTGGCTGAGCAAAGTTCAACTTGTCAACAGAATGTATGGAGCCTCGCCTGAGTGGCACATCTCACAGTCCTCAGGCATTGCAGAGTCTAAGGGCTAAACCTTCATTCCTAGTCCTGCAAAGAAGCCCGAAGATGTCACTTGAGTTAACAATGACTCCAAGAAGAGTTTGTTCTTAGCCTTCCCTGTGGAAAGGAAGGCCCTACACTGTGATCCTCAACTGAGTGAGGTTTTGAAAACATCCCAGGAATGCTGAACCAACTAATTTAGACTCTAGGGTAGAGTGGGAGGAGAACTTGATCATCATCAGAGTTTCTAAAGCTCCACTGGGTAGTACAATGTGCCGCTAAGGCAGAAAACCACATATAAGTGTTATTAATACTGACAACTGTTAAAATCACCCAGGGAGTGGGGGGAAAACACCACAGCTGGACCCCACTCTTCCCTAGTCTTCTTGATTCTGGTGGAGCCTGGGCATTGACATTAAAAAGGGAGCCTCCAGGTGATTCTCAGGGCACCTGGGCACAAAGGTGTAGATCTGCTGCCCTGGCGGAAAAGGAGGCTGGAGCAGTAGATCTGGGAATGATTAAGAGGGAGGGGTGACCCAGGGATTGGACCAGATTAATTTCAGTCACCACAATCAATGGCAATGATAAACAATTCAAAATAACATACAGCAGTCATGTAAAGTATGATCAAAACAAATTTCTTGCTCTTACACCAGAAACAATGGCAAACCCAGACTTTTTTCCTCACTCACCAAGACAGGTATTTGCTGGGGTGGAGAAGGGAGGGTAAGAACTTCCACCACAGACCTCACACCTGCCTCCCCTGGGTCTCCCTGCCAGACTGGGTGGCAAGCCCTGTGCAACTGGATTTCTACAGCTTTGCAAGCACCAAGGGGTGAGGGCTTCTATAATTATTGCCTCACCTGAATTAATTTTTAATTAAAAAGCAGATTATCTGGGTGCTATTTTATCTTCCTAGGCCTGGGGGTAAGATCTGGAAACTGCATTTTATTTATTTACTTAAAAGATTTTACTTATTTATTTTTAGAGAGAGGGGTTGCCTGCAGTACGTGACCAACCTGGGACCAAAACCACAAGCCAGGCATGTGCTGTGGCCAGTAATTGAACCAGTGACCTTTTGCTTTGCAGAAAGATGCCCACACCAACTGGAGCCACACCAAGTCAGGACTGGAACCTGCATTTTAAGCAGATGTTCTGAGTGAATCTAATGTGTATTATAATCAGGGAACCATTAGCATGAAGGTTCTAGTTACCCAAGCAAGGGGAGATTTAAAAAGGGTAAACAGAGAGCCAAAGGAATATTTCTTTGCAAGGTCTCTGCTGGGTACAGGATGTCTTGCAAAACCTTTTCCCAAAGATGAGAGTCTGAGCTTTTAACAAAATTTACATCTGGGACCAATAAATGGAGCCGACTTTCCTCTGTGAGTCTGGGTGTCCTATTCAGCTGTCTTTGTTTTGATGTGTTTTTAAGCCTCTCTAATAGGATGAGCTAGATTGCTGGCAAAGAAAACAAATGGACGTCTCTCCTCTCTGGAAATTCTAAATCTTCTTACTGGAGATTAAGCTGCCTATCTCAACAATGACTAATGTTTAATAGCCTGACTTTGACCAATGGTCCTGGGCTTGTCATGTCTGTCCATGACAAATGTTGCTTTACAATCTTTCCAGTCTTGGGTTACCAGGATTTCAAGTTTGGAAGGTGGGAGATAGTGGGGATAAAGAAAGAGGGAGAGAGGGAGAGAGAGAGCACGTGCAAGAGAACACCATTTAAGTTTACTATAACCTTGGCATTTACAAATTAACTCTGAAAGATCCGAAAATGTGTGACCTACATCCAGTTGCCATTTTGATGAGCCACAAATTTTGACAGAATGTCTGGGATTGTTGAGGGTGAGTGGGGCTTGGTGTTGGGGCATGGCAGAGTTGACCAGCATCCTAGCTCTGTGGAACTCAGTACATGGTGAGAGTTTTGTTCCCTGGTGAAATGGCCATGTTGTTGGAAAAATTATTTCAGAGAATTATAAAAATACTGTTAACTTGTGACTCAGGACAAAGCCAAGAATCTGTGTCATCATTTCCCATGCTCAGAATCCAAAATTCCTGGATGTCTCAGAATCAACCTTCCCAAATATCTGTGGTTCACTGCATGTTAGGTGGTGGGGGAAAAACAATAACGAAAGCTCAAATATATTGAGTGCTTATTATGTGCCAGCCAAAGTGGTAAGAGCTTAGCACACTTCCTTTTACCCACACAGTAACCCTAGAGGTACATATGTTTGTGATCATCATTTTCTAGATGAGACACAGAGAGGTTATCCAGTTTTAACATGGAATCCCAGCTGGACAGTAGCAGATCTGGGATTTGAACTGATGAAGACTCTCTCCTTGACCAAACTAGGTCTGTCCAGCTCAGTCTTAGCAAAGAGTCCTACTGAGTCCATTTAGAGAGAATACTATGTATATGGTTACTCTTAATGTGTGAACAAGTTTCATCTTTGATGTTTAAGTCCTTGGCCTGCTTCTAGCAAGAGTCCTGTTGGTGAGTTTAGCAAAAATCCCCCTGCTCTAGACATCTTCCCTTAGTACTTTTGCATCTACTGGCCCTCTCACCTGCTTACTGGCTGTCAATCCCACTTGTGTGTTCTGCTCTTCCCTATTGCAATAGTGCCTCTATAGGCTTTCTTACCATTTTAACATGTGTCAGAATAAATTTTCTTTAGGAGAATACAGGTAGTTGGACTCTGGTATCTATACACTTGATCTTCACACTGTCCCACCAGACCAATGCTGTACAATAAAATTATAATGCAAGCCACATATATCATTAACATTTTTCTGATAGCCACATTAAA
>PVKM010040560.1:0-13408 GCA_004027735.1 Carollia perspicillata
GAAGAGAACACACACACACACACACACACACACACACACGCACACACACCCAAAATCAACCAGATACAGTTATGAAACACTTTGGAACTTCCTAAAAGAGGGGCCAGGGGAGAGTTACTATCTTTTCTGACTCTGCCTCAGCTTCCTCATCTGTAAAATAGGTACAAGGTAATCCATGTACAGTGCATAAAACAGTGCCTGGCATACAGAAAGTACTAAGGAAGCACTGGCTTTTATTACAGGATTCCGAGGACCTAGTTTCACTGATGGAGAGAGTGAAAGGATTTCCCTAGGGTGAGCTCACAGGGCGAGCCACACTGTACTGAATGTCATATTGGGAGAGGGGTTTTGAAAAGCCCAAAATGTCCCAAACTGAGTGAGCTAGCAGGTACCTTTCAACCACGTCCTACAAGCCACAGTAATACCCAAAGCCGCGGGGAACGGCCGCCAGAACTGCAGCAAGCTTTGCGATTTGGCTATGGACCCCTGATATCAGGACTTGGGATGTCAGTATTCAAGTTCTCCCAAAATCTGCCATATCTGTCCAACTAGATTATTCTATCTATCCTTCATTCAGGCATCAATTAGGCACCCATGACAAGTCAGGCAGTTTATTAGGCCAAATGGAAAACAAAAAACAACAAATTCCTCGTTTCAAAAAGTAGAAGACGCCCTGGCTGGTGTGGCTCAGTGGATTGAGTGCGGGCCTGCGAACCAAACAACCGTGGTGTGATTCCCAGTTGGGGCACATGCCTGGGTTGCAGGCCAGTTCCCAGCAGGGGACACATGAGAGGCAACCATACATTGATGTTTCTCTCCCTCTCTCCTTCCCTTCCCCTCTAAAGATAAATAAATTTTAAAAAATTAAAAAAAAGTAGAAGACAACTATTCCACTACTAGGAATTTCTCCTACAGGTATAATTTCACATGTAGAAATGATACATATTCAAGATCGCAAAAGCAAAGAACTGGAAACAAATCAAATGCCCATCAATCGGAGACTAGCTAACTACAGTATATCTATATAATGGAATACCATGAGGCTGCAAAAAAGAATGAGGAAGCTTCCTTTGTGCTAACACAGAATGATCTCCCAAAACAGTCCATGAAAAAAAGGAAGACACAGAACAGCGATTAGAGCACACTACAATTTCTGTAAAGGGGTAGTGAGGGGACACTTATTTATATTTGCTGGTTTGTATGTGCACAAGGTAACCCCGGGAGGAACAATATCCCTGGTAAAACCCTGAAGCGGACAACCGGGTGGCTGGGGGACAGGGTTAAGGGGATGGTATGGGTGTTTTGTGACTACTGATCCAGAACCCTATCCCTACCCAAAACAAGCATGAAGCATAACATCACCAGCAAAGTGCCAATGGAACAGAGCTGAAGAGAATCCGGGAAGGAAGGTCCCAGAAAAGTGGATACTTGAGGAGATACTGAAGGAGGAGCGGGAAACTGACCAACCTGAAAAGGCTGGTGCGGGCCCTCTTCAGAGGAAGCAGCTTCATCACAAACACAGAAACAAAGAGCACCGCAGGTTCGAGACCAACAAACACCAGGCTGGGAAGGTAGGATGGGCCGAGCTACCAAGGACCGATCCCGCAGCCCCACTGAGGATCTGAACCTTACCTCGTAGGCAACAGAAAAGCAACGGCTTTCAAGCAGGGAGTACAACAGTTAGGATTCTGTTCAGTGACTCCAGTGAATTACAGGAGAAAAAACAAGACAAGGAAGGATAAAGAGAAGGCCGCCCTGTGAAGAGACGCCTGCAATCAAGCGCGATACCCTATCTTCTTGAAACTCTCAGAGGCCGGCAGCATAGTGGATTTCACCGAACCGGCCCCCAGCAAATACTTAACTTCCCCTTTGAGAATAACAATCCCTAGTAACTGAGCACTCAAACGTGGCCATGTGTCATGAGAGAAAAAGTGACTGAGACCTCAGCCCAAACACTGTGAATACCAAACAGATCCTAATAACTGTTGTTGGGCCAATGACCTACAACATTTAGATGTGAGACACTTACTGGTAAGACCCTAAAAGTGACCGCTACCTGGAGGCAAGTTACAAGACAACAGATCAACAGCTCTAGTGGTCCCGAGTTCCGCCCTGCGGCCCTGGCGGCGCTCTGTCACGCCGGCTTACCTAAACAGTCTAATCAAGCAAATTGTTCTCTTTCCTTCTCCCAGAAAACTGAAAGGCATTCCAGCTTTACAGAGTTTCCACGTTCATTCTTGGCATTTAGTTCTCAAAAACAAAATCTGGAATTGCAATACAGAAAGTCTTGTGGCAAGCAGAGTATGTATTTAGGCTTATTTATAGACACGAACTCAAATTACAATAAATGACTTGTCCAAGGTCACGCAGATGGTGAGAAGCAAGATCAGAAAGGGTTCTTCACGCACTTGAGGAAATCCAAGAACTGAAGGACTGGAGGACTCCAAGACTTTAACTTTTCCTGGTTTCTCTAAAAAAGTCTTACCTTTATTTTGACTAACATTGTCCTCCTATTGACATGTCTAGGATAAATGTGACAAGTCTGTAGGACACGTGGGGGGGGGGGCCAAAACAAAAAACCCTGTGGAGCTTCCAAAGCTATTTCAATTTCTTCCTTATGTCTGAATGTAAACCCTGATACTACACTTGAATATCACTTCCGCCACTCTTCCTCATGAAAGAAATTACCAGTAAATATATACATATATACGCAAATGTCTTGTTAAATAACAATAAAAACAAACAAGGTAAATTTTTAAACTCTCCAAATGATTTTACAGAAGATAAAACATGAACTTGGACCGCTTTCTTAAAAGGTTCTTTCCCAAGATGAACCCTATCTTCCTAGCCAGTGCGTTCTTGAGTTGAAATGTTTAGTCACACTTAATTCTTTAAGATAAGATCGGGAAAGAAATCAGGCCACTGGTCTTCTGCACTTTTTACTTTCTGGTACAGAAACAGGGTGTTCCTTGTGCTACCTGTAAGGGAAGAATTGCTTTTGTTTTATAAATGGTGCATAGACGTTCGGAGAGGAGGAGACCTGTTTTTGTATAACTGGTACTCTAAACAGTGCAGACACGCAAACAGCAGTTGAGTGGGGAGAAAAAAAATATCCTCTAGAGCTACAAAGAACGAGTCTGTTCCCTCTTCTGCTTAATAGCCCTTAGTTATTTAAATAACACTAGATATATTAAATAAATAGAAGTATTTAAATCTCATTTTTAAAAAGATTTTTGGCTCATGAAAGGGAAGATAGAACTAATTTCATGGCCAGTCCTGATTTTGATAATATACTAATAACTTCTTTCTCTTAAAACAAACACAGCAGGGGAGGGAGGAACCTTCTTGAAAAGGAACTTAGGGTTTAGCCAGAGCTTCTATCGGTGGCGAAGCAGACTCCGGCCCTCCTCCCTTCCTCGCGGCGTACAGCACACCGGAGAAGGTGACAGAGCGAGGGCCCAGGGCAAAGGCTCTGAACCAGACTGCCTCGGGGACCTACTGGCCACATGGCCTCGGGCAAGTCCCCTCCGGAAGCCTCAGTTCCCCCAAGAAAATGAAATGCCACCTGCTCAGAGGGTTATTGTGAGGAGGATATGAGGGAACACTCGGCAGTCTCCTGGCACATAATAAGCATAATTTTGTTATTAACTTGCTGATATTGCTAATAATTCCATTGTTGTTCCAAGAAAGGGTAATTGCCTCACCTTCAAAGGTACCAGAGTCCAATGGATCTCTACTAATTGCTTGTTTTTCAGCTCCCTTTTTCCTTCCTATGATAAGAAAGACCAAATACAACCACACTGCAAAAATATAATTTTTTTTGAGTCAAAAATAGTATAATCTTTGTGAAAAACTCAGAGAAAAACTTTTTAGTCACTCGAAATTCAACAGCACGGAGATTAATACTAATAGCACTTTGGTGTATTTTTTCCACTTTTCCATATGTATATCGAAAAATATGTATATGGAAATATATATATAAGTATTATATATATTAAAGGTTTTATTTACTTTCGAAGAGAGGGCAAAGGAGGGAGAAAGAGAGGGAGAGAAACACTGAAACAGTGATCAGTTGCCTCTTGCACACCCCCTACTGGGGACCTGGCCCACAACCCAGGCATGTGCCCTGGCGGGGAATCAAACCGTGACTCTCAGTTCTCAGGGGGCACTCAATCCACTGAGCCACACCAGCCAGGGCTCCCCATATACATTTTAAAATAACTGAAATCTTACTATTTGTAGTTCTATATCCTGCTTTTTTCTCATACTTGATTTTTTTTCCTATGCACCTTCCCATGTCAAGAATTCTCCAAAACACCCTATTTTAATGAGTCCGTACCTTTCCATAAAGCAACCCTTCCCCTAGGGCAGTGACTTTCAACCTTTTTTATCTTACGGCACACACAAACTAATTCTGTAACAGGATTCTGCGGCACACCAAAAAATGTATTTTTTTGCCAGTCTGAAAAAAATAGGTACAATTTTGATTCATTCACACTGGACAGCTGTTGCTGTGTTGGTTGTTGTCATTTTTTTTCTTTGACAACCTAAGGGAGAAGAGGTCAGTGCCCCTGAGCAAACAGTCAGGTATTGCATGTTTTAAAAATTCTTGCAGCACACCAGTTGAAAACCGCTGCCCTAGGGCTGAAACTTTCGCAGTAGGTTGTTTCTTTTATTTTTCATACATATCACAAAAATTAGCATCTTTGTATACAATCTTCATTCTCATCTCTATTTCTTGGTCCATATAGATTCCTGTAAGTAGATCAAGGATTGTATATCTCTTAAAACAGGGCCAAACAACTTTCCAGAAAGTTTCCACAGTTTACCCATTGCGATACCATCAGCAGTAACCAAGAAAATCTGGAGTGACAACACAGATAGGGAAGATCTGTTCCGATAGGGAAGATCTGTTATCAAAAGAATGCTTTCGACACTTGTGGTAATTTGTACCAGGTTGTCCTTTATCAGATATGTGATCCTGAACAAATTTGGAAAAGCTATAAATTATCATTTTACACACTCATATTTGTGCCTTCCAAATAGAGACTCTCAAATAACTTCCAACTTATTAAGAATTGTGTGGAAAAGGAAATTATGCCCCACCATATGAAAGAAGGGTTTGTACACATGTGGAAAATTCAAAAATGTACACTTCGGATTTATGTACTTTTCTACGTGCAAGTTGTACTTTAATTTAAAAAAATAAATGAAAGGAAAAAATGTTAAAAAGGAGATCTGTACACAAGAAAATACATGTATTCCTGGTATACACACACTACTTTAGTGAACGCTGCCATTTTTAAGCCTTTGTGGCTGTTCACTAATTCTGGACATACGCCAACAGCTGAGACTCACTCCTGAGGCAGTCTGGGGCCCTTTCCCTCTTTTCCTCTTTTATCAAAGGTTTTATCTACATTCCTCAACTGACTGACCAATCAGAGGAAGAAATATCCTTTGGGCCGGCAACATTAAAAAAAGTATTCAATGATTTCAGGCCATTAAAAAGGGTACCACAAAAGCAGCATCCACCAACGTTCCCACCTAGGGATTTAACAGACCTTTTTGAAAACCAAAGGTCAGGTGCTACTCTTCCTGCCCTGCGTTCAGGTGCTACCCCGTCCTCGTGCAACAATTCCCTTCCAGTGGAAGCCCCTCTAGCTGAAGATGCAGGTTTCGAGAATCTAATAATCCTGTATTAATGCAGTGCTGACTTTCATTTGTACACAATCAATTTGTTACTGAACAAAGAATCCTTTTTAATTGCCTGTGGCAATTAAGGGTAATCATTTTCCTTTGTCTTACTCCGGAGTAGCACAGACTGAAATAGACGAAGCCATGGTTTTGACCTTTCTTTAAATGGAGATAGGAGAAATACAATGTAACGATATATTTTTTTTAATTTACATTTCAGGAAGCTGTTAGCTGAAGCTGGCCAACACCCCCCCCCCAACATTATTTAATGACTTTGGAATTGCAGTTTTTTAAAAAAGGCCATAATGAGCTCCACACAAATAAGTCAAGGAACAAAGTGTATTTTTATCTATACATTTCTAATTGTCTAGAGTTTTCTCAAAAGAAAATCTCTCAATTCAGAGGCACTCAGATAATTTTCTATTTGCCAAAGAAAATATAGATTTAAGAGCCGCTCCATGACCAAACATTTCTATCTTCTTTCTATTAGACAAGTTTACTTATGTACTGTTTTGTTATACGTGGATTTTAATTTGATTCCGAAATTAAATGCTCAACTTTTTCAATATGCTGGCTAGAAAAAGAAGCTGGAACTTGTGGCTATAGATTCTTTTCAAAATGCTATATGGAACACACTGTGTGCTCAGCCTCTGAATATGAAAATCTTTATTACTACAGGACTGCCTCCCAAGGAGCCAGAAATTAATCAGACTGGTCTATGACATTCACTTTCTCACCCCGCCCTATATTATATACATACATACATACATAGTTAATTGTTTATAACTGACTATAAATTCCTCAAGGGGATGAATTATAGCCTCTTCTTATATCCCAGAAAGGCAAGGCAGCCTAATAAAATAAACACAAACTTTGGAGTCAGACAGACATGGATTCATAACACAGCTCTATCACCTATTAGCTGTGTAAGTACGGACAAGATACTTGTGATATGTGTGTGTGTATATATATGTAGATTAAAATGCTGACCAGGAAGGCATGCCCTCTAAAAGTTTAAAGCCTAAAAATGGCCTTGTATTTGGTGCACACACCTCCCCACATCAAAGAAAGGAGGGGAGGGGAGGGGGTGGGGAGGGAGGGAGAAAAAAGGATTTGGCACCTGTTTGGATTCAATCAATCTCATGTACTGGGGGCCTACTATGTACAAGATATTTTGCTAGGTGTGAGGGGAAATAAAAGATAAATGAGAAGGTCCCCCTTCCTCAGAGTCTGCTATGTAGAGAGAAGACATTCAAGTATTATTAGCCATAAAATAAGGCAGAGTGGGTAACAGTATAATCTGTTCATTTTTTAAATGAAAAAATTGCAGTCCAGATTAGGGGAAGGGGGGAATAAGCGCACTAAATGGTAATGGAAAAAAATACAACTAAAAAAGGAGAATACTGCAGCCCAGAGAAGAAAAAATGATTTGGTCACGGAGCCAGTAAATGGCACAGCCAGGTCTGGGACACTAGTTTCTTCATTATCAGCTCAACATTCTTTATACCTTAAGAAGCTGCCTCTTAATAATTCAAATTCTACTACCAAGTGCAAATATTACTAATAGTGACCAGCAAAAGGACATTTCCAATAAGAATGCATAGACACTAGAAGAGGAAAAAGGGATGAAATACCTATAGATGCATGATGTAACAGTCACAACTGTTGGAAGTTTCATAAAATGAAAAAGTTCATTTCAATAAAGGAAGACAAAGGAGACAGGCGAGTATGGCTATCTTCAACTAAAATAAATATTGCTCTCCTGTGATGATGCTTCATGGCTGAAAGTACCTGGTTCTCTAATATATCAACTTAATGGTGTTTCTTAATATCAGAGAAGCAAATAAATGAAAATTAGACCGACAGATGCCAAAAGTTATTTTCAAGAATTCTTCACAGATGAAGCCTGATAAAGCACTATATCAAAATTTAAATAGAAATAAACTTTCAGGAAGGCCCTGTCTGGGAAGCTCAGTTGGTCAGAGCATTGTCTCAATACACTACAGACTGGGAAACATAGAAGAATCAACCGATCAACATATAAATAAGTGGAACAATAAATCAATGTTTCTCTCCCTCTCTCCCTTCCTCTCTCTCTAAAATCAATAAATTATTTTTTTAAAGAAATAAACTTTTAGAAAGATGAATATGAATGATTTGTTTGCATTTCTTAATAATAACAATTCAAGTGCTATTCAGACCATTGCTATTTAAGAGCCTAGGTTAACAATGACTCAGCTGAAAAAATTGTGTATTATTTTCATTATTTATTTATTTATCCTCACCCAAGGACATTTTTTCATTTCACAGACAGAGGATAAGGGGAGGGGTGGGAGAGAGGGAAACACTGATGTTAAAGTGAAATAGTAATTGGTTGCCTTCTTGCATGCACCCGAGCTGGGATCAAACCCGAAACCTGGTTATGTGCCCTGACTGGGAATCAAACCTGTGACCTTTGCTCTATGGGCCAATGCTCCAACTAACGGAGCCACATCAGCAAGGGCTGCATATTATTTTCAGAAGCATGTGGTTTTAGTTATTTAGTTAATACAGTCTGGATGCCCCTTTCCCCCTAAATTATAAACTGATTTTCATGCAAATGGCTGAGAGGCTGTTTGTTTTACATTTGAAAAAGTATACAACAGAGGTAATCTAAGTTCATTTTACTGCATCCCCCAGGAAAGGGCCCTACCCCCATTCTGGGTGACAGAATATAATTTAAAAAAGACCACCCCTGGTGGTCAGGGCAGCACCAGGAGGCCAGTCCAAGCTCTAACTTGGTGCGTGACACGGTATGTCCTTGGTATGTGACCCAGGACAACGAGAATCTACAATCTGCTCCACGGCACACTACACCTCAGACTAGGAAATGGGAAGTACGAAGAGGAGAAGCAATCTGTCCCATGTTCCCACTGACTGAGATAAAGCCTACACCGATGGGTCCCCCACCCGCGTGTCCGGTAGTCTCTCGACCGTGACGGGAAGCCTGCCGCCGTGCCCCTTCTGCAAGCCTTCCACTTCCCCATCTGCAAAGGAGGAGGGAGGCCAGACACTGATTTTCAAATTGTGTTGCTCCAAACCCAAGGGATTTCTGCTAGTCAACTTCCTTTCCCTTTCAGCAGAGAAATATCCAAGTTTATCTATTTTATATATTGTGGAAGAGGTAACTGAAACAACTGGACTAGATGATCCATAAAATGTCCCACTGACTGGGTAAATTAAGACTGTTTAGACCACCAGGCAGGCAGTGAAGGACACTACAGCGGATCACAGAAGACCCTGGCAGTGGCTTACTGCCTCTCGGAACGCCACAGCAGACAGAGGACAGGAAAGCAGAGGAGACTGCAGAGGGAAAACCACTCTCACCTTTCCACTCTTCAACTGTATTGACCTGGTATGTTTTCCAAACATGGACACACTGACCAAATACCTGTGGTTTATGGTCATTTGTGCAACCCTTACTCTTCCCAGACTGTCCCCTGCCGATAGCCAACATCAGGCCCATGGAGCTGCACTTGGACAACTCCTTCCACGTGTCCAGGGTGAAAAGGAAGGAATTTATTTCTTATAGCCCTAAGTGTATCATGCCAAGGAAAAGAGAGGCAATGAAAGGGAGGTCACAGCCATAGAGAAAGGGAAAAAAAAAAGTCATCTACCACTATCTCCTGCTCCAGGCCCCACCCCTGCAACTGGCACACTCACTGTTATGGAAGGCCAAGGCTACCGCCTCAGATTTGCTGTAGCACCCAATTCTATCACCAAAGCAAGTATTGGTACTGGGGTTAGAGTCTCTACTACCACCAGAGAAATCCAACATCTTTGGACCATCAGACACCAGGTATGGAGAAAAATCAGCTCTTTGTTCTTCTGTCTCCTCTCTCCCTATAAAGTAAACTTAGACTTTGGGCATGCGGAAACTTTCTATCCTTCCAGTGATGTTAAAACACTGGAACACAAATTTAAGTGGTACTGCATACACAGTTATTTTTATTCTTAATTAGCTGCCACTTTCATATTAAGAACTTAAAAAAAAAGACCTGTTTAGGCCCTGGCTGGTGTAGCTCAGTGGACTGAGTACAGGCCTGTGAAGCAAAGGGTTGCCGGTTCGATTCCCAGTCAGGGCACGTGCCTGGGTTGCAGGCCAGGTCCCCAGTAGGGGACACATGAGAGGCAACCACACATTGATGTTTCTCTCCCATTCTTTCTCTTTCCCATCCCCTCTCTCTAAAAATAAATTGAAAAAACAACAACAACAAAACTGTTTATACCAGCATGGGGCACATGAATTCTAAAATTCAGGGAATTAATCATAATTCACAAGGCCAAAATTCAGATATGAACAGAAACCAGCAGAAATGAATCAAAATTCATTAAGTCAATAATGGTGAAGACACATGCCATACATAATCAGAATGGCCAGCCTCTGCTCGTCAGAAAATGTAAAGTTCTAAGAAGTTAGAAGCTAAAAGAGCCATATGGATCTACTATCCAGCCCTGCTGACTGTCTTACATACAAATGCCCTAACATGTTTTGAGTCAATGGTCCAGTTCTGTAGATGACAGTAAATGTATTTTTCTTTAAGATTTTATTTATTTATTTCTAGAGAGAGAGGTAGGGAAGGAGACAGAGAGGGAGAGAAACATCCATGTGTGGTTGCTTCTCACACGCTCCCATCTGGGAGCCTGGCCCGCAACCCAGGCCTGTGCCCTGGCCAGGAATCGAACTGGTGACCCCTTGGTTCGCAGGCCAGCACTCAATCCACTGAGCTACACCAGCCAGGGCTTTTTTTTTCTTTAATGTGTTCACACAGAACTATTTTTAAATAAGTGCTGAAGTAAATAAAATTTGATCATAGCTCAGTTAAGAAATGAAAGTCCTTCCAGTAAGCGCTCCTTCACAGCTGGATGAATGCGACTGCCCTAGGCCAATTCCTGGGGGGGATCAGTCTTCTGGTTTACTTAAGAAATAAAATAAATAAATCTAGAACATGCAAAAGGTTCCCTCTCCTAAATTAAAGAAGGAAAATAGTCAGATGCGTTTTCTGTAAAAACCACCTCTTCCTCTGCATTAACTTCCTAAACCCCACCTCAATGTAAGACTGCTGAAGAAAACAGCTCAAGGAAAGGTAGCTAAGGTACATTTCCCTGGTACTAAGACCAAAATCCAATCAAATCAGCCAGTTCCTGGCACCTGTTTCTCATCCTATCAAATCAGATCACTCAAAAGTCTTGGGAAACGTCAGAGCCCACCCACATAAACCCCTGTACGCCAGTGAGCCCCCTTCCCCACAACCCAGCACGGATCTGCGCAGAGGGACTCAGCTCCTGGGGGTGGGAGCGCCTGCAATACCTGAGGGCAGAAATCTGAGTGGCACTTGGCACTCTCTCCTTCAACAAACAACCGCAAAGATCTTTCCAAAGTCAGGCCTTCACTATTTTGAAGACCAGGAAGCTGGAGCCTTCCTGGAGCAGAGGTGAAAAAGAAATAAGCCCACTTTCCCCCACCCTCCCCAAAGGTTACACAGCAAACCAGAGGCAATTAGGGAGTGGGCAAGACTCTCCTACAGACCCAGAGCGGTAAGACACCAAGGGTGTCCATAACCCCTGGTGAAACTGGGGAGAACTTGAGAACTGGCTATTCCCCAGCTAAGGGTAAAACAAAAATACTACTTGTCAGCTGGAAACAAAACAAAACAAAACAAAACAGCACACTCCTCAATTCTCCCAAGGAGTGCTGGCTTGGAGGTGGAAGAGGGAGAGGGTACAACTGTCTCTTTACAATAGTTCAGAGAAGAGCAGAGCGAAAGGGAGAAAGAGAGGCAAGACCTGTGAGCAGCTGCACTCTCTTCTGAAGGACACAAAGCATCAAAGCCCAGGGAACCAAAGGGGCTAGGGAGCAAAATGGGAGAGGAAAGGAAAATGGGGCAGGGGAAAGAGATTCACCCCGTGCACCACTAACATGGTAAAAGGGGATGGGGAGGTGGTGGGGGACCGCTCCCAGACTCCAGAGGGCAGTAACCAATCAACCGGCCCCCACCTATTTACCCAGCTCTCACAGGATCCCGCCGGATAAAACCCTCAGGATCAGGGAGCCTAGGGAATCCGCAGTCTAAATCAGAGCCTAGAAAACCCTAGGCCCAACCCTGCCCCTTCCTCTCCAAAGCTGAGAAGATGGAAACGAGAGGAAGGCATGCCTGAAGTGGGGGAGCACTCAGTGGGGAAGGGCCAGGGCAAGGGAGGGGAGCTTGGAGAAGCAAGTCTGATAGAAAGTAAATGGGAAGAGAAAGAGCCTGGCAGGACACAAGGGGAAAGAAAAGGGGAGGGAGAAAAGAAGTCAAGGAGGAACAGAATTGGGGGAGGCGTTTCAAAAGGGAGAAAAGAATTCACCCAAGAACTCAGGAGGCTCTAAGAGAGGGATTTGGGGTGGGGAGGCAGGCGATGGTAGGAAGGCATGGTTGAGAAAGCATCTCTAATAATGCGCAGAACTGGGGGAAGGAGGACTCAAAAAAGAGGTACAAGACAGGGCAAAGTGGAGAGGACGAACACAGGAAAGGAGAGAGGGCAGGCTGAGAGGTGAATCTCAACAGTGGGGGGAGAACAGGTCAGGCAGTAATCTTAAAACTGCGAGGCAAGAGGTGGGAGGCAGTTCCAAGAAGACCAGGGCTAAAGAGGACCACTCCGAGACAGAACAGCAGCAGAAAAACTTGAAATGAGTCCAAAAACATAGGTGAGCAAGTGGACAGCTCCAAAGGGACAGAGCTGGGAAGAAGACATTAAACAGACGACAGAAAGGAACACACGAATGAGCAGGTGCAGAAAGGATCTGGGGGGAGGTCTGTGAGGTGAGGAATGGGAAGGGGGCGATGGGTCAGAGAGAAGTTACTGATGCTTTAATGAGGTGAAGGGCCAAAATGGAGACAAGAGGACTTGGAGCAAAGGGGCTAGAAACAGGTCTAAGGCGGAGAACCGAAGGGGAGACGGGTCAAAGAAAAGAGGACAGTATGAAGGGAATGGCTCGCAAGTGCCAGTAAGGAGGTGGGGAGAGAAAACCCGAAGAACACTGGGGCAGACGGAGTCCTCAGGGCAGCACCGAGGCTGCAGAGGAAAAGACAGCAGAGAAGCCAACGGCAGAAACGAGAGCCCTGCAGGGTCAGAGACCCGGAGGAGGCTGCTTCAAGGAAGGCAGCGTCGGAAAGCAAGCAGGTTAGGGGGCACAGCAAGAGCTGAGATCAGGCGAGGGACAGAGCCGGGAGGCAAGAAAGTCTGGAAGAGAGAAACAGGTCTGAATGGCAAAGAGAAGCAAGACCTGAGAAGGGGAGAAGACAGCACGAGGGAGCAGGTGGCAGAACCACGGTCTGTACGGAAGGGGCAGGGAGCCCAGGGGCACCCCTAGGATGCAGCAGGTGCTGTGCAGTGGGCGGCAGGGCCCAAGGCAGAGGTGAAATCAAGTCCGAGGAGAAGACCTGGGTCAGCAGCGCGAGACTAACAGGGTCTCAGGAGGCTCTCTAAGGAGGGGGAATCGCAGGTCCTAGAGGGACAGCTCCTGAGGATGCAAGATTCTGAAAGAAGGAGTACGAGTAGACGGGTCAAAAAAGAGGGCAGATCCAAAGAGGACTAAGAGCGAAATCGGGAGAGGAGGCAGGAGGGTCAGGAATCTCGAAGTGGGGATCCAGCATTAAGGGATGCAGAAGGGTCGCGGAGGTGGTGGGTCCCA
>PVKM010040561.1:0-13416 GCA_004027735.1 Carollia perspicillata
TTTTCAAAAACCAGCTATTTGTTTTGATTATCTTAGCCAAGATAACTAAGAAAATCAGAAGGAGAATACTAATTACAAATAGCACAATTGAAGGAGAGACATCACTACAGAACCCATGGATATTAAAAAGAATAAAATAAAACTTTTTAGTTTGATGTAGTTTCATTTGTTTATTTTTCCTTTTATCTCCCTTACTTGAGGAGATGTATTCTGTAAAATATTAAGAGCGATGTCTGAGATTTTGCTGCTTATGTTTTCTTCTAGGATTTTCATGGTTTTGGGTCTAACATTTAAGTCTTTGGTCCATTTTGAGTTTATTCTTTTGTGTGGTGTAAGAAAGGTGGTCTAGTTTCATTTTTCTGCATGTATCCATCCAATTTTCCCAACACCATTTATTAAATAAACTATCTTTAGCCTATCGTATGTGCTTGCATCCTCTGTCAAATATTAATTAACCATAAAGGTGTGGGTTTATTTTGAGGCTGTCTATTCTGTTCCATTGATATGTGTATCTGTTTTTATGCCAGTACCAGGATGTTTTGATTACTATTGCCTTATGGTATAGTCTGATATGAGGTAGCATGATTCCTCCAGCTTTGTTCTTCTTTCTCAGGATTGCTGTTTCTATGCAGGGCCTTTTGTGGTTCCATATACATTTTTTAAATATTTGTTCTAGTTCTGTGAAATACATCTTTGGATTCTTGATAGGAATTGTGTTAAAAAGTAGAAAACTTTACCCTCTGCAACAGCATGGATAGACCTGGAGAACATTATGCTAAGTGAGATAAGACAGTCATAGAAACACAAATACCATAGCATTTCACTCATATGTGGAATCTAATGAACAAACTGAACTAACAAGGAAAATGGGGAGAGACTCACAGATGGAGAGCAGATGACAGCTAGTGTGTGGGTGGAGGTTAGGGGGTGGAGGTACTGAGCAATAAGAAAAAAAGACTCAGGGACACAGACAACAGTATGATGATTGCTGGGGGGAAGTGGTGGAAGGGGACTGTATGGAAAAGGGAAAGTACAATAAAGATTAAATTAAAGAAATAAAGGGATACTATGGACAACTCTATCTATGCTTATACATTTTATAACCTAGGTGAAATAGACCAACTCCTTGGAAAACACAATCTTCCAAAACTAACACAAGAAGAAACACACAATATAAATAGATCTATTTATATTATGGATATTGAATAAACAAGCACTAACTCTCCAAAATTGGTCAAACCCCAATGGGTTCACTGGTGAATTCTACCAACCATTTATGAAAGAAATCACAACAATTTTCTACATTTTTTATACAAGATAGGAGCAAAGAGAATGCTTTTTTAACTCATTCCCTTATGCCAGCCTTACCATATTTAAAAAAAACAGGTAAAGGCAATACAAGAAAAGAAAGCTACAGAACAATATCTTCCATGAACATAGATGCAAAAATCTTTAACAAAATATTAACATATCCAATCCAGCAATCTATAAAAAGAATTACACACAATGACCAAATGGGATTTATCTCAGATAGGCAGTCTGACTCAACATTTGTAAATCAATTAATATAATCCATGATATTAATAGGCTAAAATTTTCATGATCATATTAGCAGATTTTTAAAAACCATTTGGCAAAATCATGAAATGCTCTTTCATGATTAAAAAAATCTGCCAATAAATTAAGAATAAAGGCAACTTCATCAACTTGATAAAAAAATTACAAAAACTTTACAGCCAGTATCATATACTTAATGGTAAGAAGCTCTGAACTTTGTCATTAGGATGAGGAATAAGATAAGGTTAACCCCTCTTATCACTGTTTTCAACAATGTAATGGGAGTCTTAGGTAAAATAGTAAAAACAAAAAGGAAGTAAAAGATACACATACTGAGAAGGAAGAAATGAAAACTGTATTTGTTTACAGATGACATTATTGTTCATGGAGAAAATATAAAATAATTAACAAAGAAAACCATCCTAGAAGTAGTGATTATAGTAAGTTTGCAGGATTCAATGTTAATATGCAAAAGTCAATAATTTTCCTAAATACCTGAATGAGAACATGGTATTTGAAATTAAATACACAGTGCCATTTATATAGCACCACAAAAGTGAAATACTTAGTATACATCTAATAAAATATTGACAATCTTGTATATGGAAAACTACAAAATCTTTGATGTGAGATATCAAACAGAAGTAAAATGGAAAGATATTCTATGTTTATGGTAGGAAGACTCAATAGTTTCAATACATCATTTCATCCCAACTGACCTATAGATTTATGTAATATAAACCCAAAACACAGGAAGGTATTTTGTGAATATTGACAAACTAATTCTAAAGTTTACATGGAAAAGCAGAGACTGGAGTTGACAACTTTATGATGAAGAAGAAGAAAGATGTAACGCTGGCACCACCTGACTCAAGACTTTCTCTTACAAAATTACACTAATCAAGACATTGTGGTACTATAGAAAGAACATGCACATAAATCAATGGCACAGAGCATATAGCAGAAATAAACTCGTATGAACAGAGTCAACTGATCTTTTATTGAAGAACAAAGGCAGGACAATGGAGAAAAAATAAACGTTTTACCAAATGGCATTGGAACAACTGGATTTCCACATGCAAAAATAAATGAATCTAGATATAAATCTTATGCTCTTTATAAAAATTAATTCAAAATGAATCATCGACATAATAAAATGCAAGCTATAATTCCTAGAAGATAGCAGTGAATAAAACCAAGATGACCTTGGGTATGGTGATGGCTTTTTAGATATAGCATCATAATCATCATGATCCTTGATAGCAATAATTGACAAACTGAGTTTCATTAATATTTAAAATTTTTGCTCTACAAAAACCAATGTTGAGAGAATATTAACGCAAGCCACAGACTGGAAAAAGTAATTACATCATGCACATCTGTTACAAGTCTGTTATCCAAAAGATACAAAAAAACTCTTAAAACTCAACAATAAAACAAACCCAATTAGAGAATAGTACAAACATCTTAACAGAGAACTCAAAAGAGAATATACACACATGAAAAATAAGTACATGAAAGGGTATACCATACCATATATTATCAGGGGCATACAGATTACAAAAACAGTGAGCTATCTCTAGACACCCATTAGAGTAGCAAATTTCCAGAACACTGACAACACCAAATGCTAGTGAGAATGGGGAAAATCAGGAACTCCCATTCATTGCTGGTGCAATTGCAAAATATTATGACCACTTTGGAAGACAGTTTGGCAGTTGCTTACAACATTAACCACACTCTTACCATACAGTCAGCATGCACTTTCCTTGATACTTACCTTAAGGAATTAAAATTTTATGTCCACACAAAAGCCTGCACAGATGTTTGTAGCAGTTTTACTCATACTTACCTATACTTCAAATTGGCCAATGTGTACTTTATTAGGTGAATTTTTAAATAAACTATGGTACATCCAGACAATGGAATAACATTCAATGTAATAAAGCCACGAAGAGACGTGTAGAAACCTTAAATGCATATTGTTTAAGTGAAGAAAGTCACTTTGAAAAGACTATATACTCTGATTTCAACTATATGATATTCTGGGGGAAAATCATAGAGACAGTAAACTGACCAGTGGTCTTTTTAGGTGTTAAGGGGAAGAAGAGATGAATGAACAGAGCACAGAAATTTTTAGTGAGTGAAACAGGATGTTTAGCACACATCTGTGTGCGGGTTTTTGCATGAACATAAGCTTTCAATCTTTTGGGTAAATACCAAGGAGCATAAATGCTGGATTCTGTGGTAAGAGTATGTTTAGTTTTGAAAGATTCAACAATAAATACTAAGAACAACCAAAAATGGAAAAGATATTAGAAACAATAGTAAAATATAAAATTAAATGCTTTTGGTGGAAAAAGTTTGCAGTATGAGGTCTCAAACTTTTCCACACAAATGGCATACTGAAAAATATTTGTTCTTGTATCATGAAGTCACTGTAGACCTGGCACCCTACAAAAGTGTTTACTTCATTGCAGACACGAAGATCTTTTCTATCTCACAGACAAGTAGAAGTTGTTTTATAGTATAGTACCATTTTCATGTTGATAAGCAACATCTCATGACAGCAAAGGGCAGTGTCAGGAATAACAGTTGAAAGATGTTATAAACTTTCAACTAGCCCTACTCTTCTAGCCATGCTCAGAGTCCTCCTGGCTGGAACTTCTAAGTGCCCCGCAATTCTTGCACAAAACAAAATAAAGGATGAAGAATAGTGTGAAGTGGGGACAGCAAAACTGTCCATATAGCAAGTGGGCACTTGAGCATATAGAAGTTTAAAGATTCCATAAAGATAGAGTTTTTTTTCTGAAACATGATTATAATAGAGGAGTCTACATTAGTTCAAAATAGTGCATTGGTGTAGAATCAGGCCATTGTTTTTTTGTTCTGTGTTGTCACTGAGTTTTAGATACATGAGAATTTAAGTATGTTTTCAATATACAGAAAGTAATTGTCAATATGTAGTGCTACTAATACCATATTCATCTTTAATGCAATACAGAAAGTAAAAATTAAGCAAATGAAATCTAAAACACAAAGAAAATATCAAGGTGGTGCTTAAAATAGAAACATAAAACAAAAGCAGAGAAGATGAAATAGATACAGCCCAATGCATAATACATAGTAATAAGTGCAATCAGTCAAAGTCTAAATATGTACTGACCTGAGCAGCACCTCATATAAAAATAAGATAACTTACAAGGACTAAAAACCGCAGTGGTAAATGATATGTCAAACAAATGTAAATGAAATTGAATAAGGTTGCAAAGGATAGTAAAATTTCAGGTTAGTTAATTTATGTAATTTAAGTAGAATATGATAGTTTTGAACTTATATTTTCTAAATACCACAGCATCACTATTCTACAACAGAGAAATACTAGGTGAAATGTGCATAAGTAAACATTTTATAGGATGTTTCATAGAAGTGATGTAATTAAGATATAATACATGTATATGAAACATTACATGTGCCAAACCTTGCTTCTAAATGTTCATAAACTTTTACAAAGCTAATCACATGCTAGACCATAGAGAACACTTTAATCAATTTCAAAAGTTGTAAGTGGTAAGGATCATATTTTATTCAAACAAAACTAAACAAAAAGGGGAGTTTCAGGGGGAAAGGGGAAGGGTTTGCAGGAACGAGTATAAAGGACACATGGACAAAAACAAGGCGGGTGGAAATGGGAGGGAGGTGGGTAGGGCTGGGGGCGTGGACTGGGATGGGAGTAAAAGACAGAAAACTGTACTTGAACAACAATTAAAATAAAATTTATAAAACTAAACAAAAAAGATTGATTTAATCTCTGAGGAAGAGTGCATCCTCACTAAACATTTACATATGCAGTTGGGCTAACATAGATTTACAGCTGTAATAAAAATAAATAATACAATAATTAACAAATAATAATAATACAAGAATAATCTCTGTGTGTCATGTACTCACAACTATAAACCTGTTTTCTGCCAACGCCTATATACAGCTCATTTGAGAGACTAGCTCAAAAACCTTAAATTTAAATATATATATATATATATATATATATAATATCATAGCTTAATGCATTTACTAACTACTTTGAAGTCAAATCCTAATGGTTAGATTCTACACGTTTGTTTGCATGTGTTTCTCCTTATTAAACATAGTTGTTAGTGCTAGTACTTACTCATGTCTAATTCTTTTTTTTCAAGTACAGTATCTATTCTCTTCCATCCCACATAATTAAACTTATAGTCATATTGTCAAACTGTTTCATATCTGTTACCTGTATGCCCCTGTCTAGATTTACTCACCAATCATGTATTGAGTGTCCATTTCTATCAGACACAGTGCTAAATAGCTTGTTAAAGAAATTACTAAAATGATGGGCTAATTCAAGAAATACAGAATCAAATGAACAATTTCAATATGATACCGAAGGTATGCTAATGGAAGTGTCTGCACTAAGCCTTGTGGGATTTGGGAGGTTGCCTAAGTATTGTGAAAGAGAAATCATGGGCTTGGGAGGTAAGAAAAGTGCCAACAAAGATACAATACTTTGATTGTGTGTCACATAAACCACACCAATACTTTTTTCAAGAGCATTGTTTTTGGATATGTAGTTAGCTTTACAAGGCAATCAGAATCATCTCCAAATATTCTGTCTTCTAATATTCTAAGACAAAAACACACCAACATTTTTCTGTTTTATTCAGAGAGGGTTTGCCCTGTGGTGAATTGTATGTATAATACACTGAAATTGCTTCACCAGATGACTAATTATCTCTGGTTTTTTATTTGGAGGGTGCAAGATATAGTTAGATTGTGTCTCGTGGCACATGGCATTCCTAATTGTAAACCTACTCAAAAGAAAATATTGAAGCCCGATACATATACAAACCTGTAAAGAATACCATTTTCTCCATAATTCTAGTAAGTATTTTAAAGGTTAAAATTCTTAACATTTTCCCAAAGTATGTGGGATTATTTAAGTTTGTCTAATACAAATGTCCAAGTGAGATACATGTATATGCTATATTAAATATATACATAATATATATAATAATGGGGGACCCTCCAAAACAGAATTAATTTATTAAAATTGTGTATTTATTCTTACATGTTTAAACTTGTCACCTTCAAAGCACTCTACATTCAATGCAATACATCTATCAAAACATTTTTCCCCTGCTCAAAACTGTTTTTGAACTTGTTGATTTTGTACTTCTGCCATTTTTTATTTCACCTCTTCCACATGGCAAAATGTTTCCCTTTGAAGGTTTTTTTTTCATCAGGGGAAACAATAAAAAATGTCACTCAGGGCAAGATCAGATGAATAAGGAAGATGGGGCCCAAGGTCATACCATTTTCAGTAAAAACTGTTGAATACTCAGTGTGGTGTGGGCAGGTGCACTAGTAAATCACCCATCGTGAAGTGGGCAATTGCATTAGAGAGTCTTCAGAAAAAACAATTCACTGACACTGAACACAGCCTCTCACAACAGTGTCTAGTGGTACACTGATACGGATGTGTTTCTAGAACACTTACCTAGTAGACGAAGCCTGTACTAGATGGGACCCTCTCTCCAGAAGATAATTCTATTTTTTTGTGTGTGTTCCCCTATTTTTTATGTGTGATGTATCATATAGGCACTAAAGTGCACTACCTTTCCTGGGAAAGGACACTTTTCCCTAAGATTTAGCTAGTATGCTGAATGTCTACCAACTGTGCAGCCAAAAAGTCTCATTCTCTAAGAAAGAGGGGAGAAAGATAGGGAGAGGGAGGGAGTGAAAAAGAAAAAATAAATCACTCTCAAGCCAAGATTTAAATTTGTCTACCTTGGGATTGTCAAAACTATGTTATAATGACCAGTTAGATGTAAAAATTATCTTTACTATGCCCTGGCTGGTGTGGCTCAGTAGATTGCATGCCACGCTGTGAAGCTAAGGGTCACCGGTTCGATTCCCAGTCAGGGCACATGCCTGGGTTGCAGGCCAGGTTCCCAGTAGGGCACCTGTGAAGGGCAACCATACGTTGATGTTTCTCTCCCTCTCTTTCTCTCACCCATTCCCTCTCTCTAAAAAATATTATCTTTACTATACTTTATATCTTAAAGTTTTATAGTTTGCAAGTCATCATGTTTGTTGTCGTAGTTAGACCATCAAATGTCCATTTGTGATTAAGATGGTATTAGCAATACATTCAGAAGTTGCAGGTAGTTAAAATGTAATTGGAAATTGAAAGTAGAAAATATTTAAACCTAGATCCTACTCTGGGTCTTGTAAAAATGACTTTAGCAGTATTTGTGGCCAGTATTCACTGACCTGCAATATTAGTGTATAACTCTGATTATCATTTCCTAACAATTTAATTCTACCAGAAATCTTGGGGTGAGGGAAACTTAATTATTTCCTGAAGGTCTGGTACCTTTCACCTGCACATAGGGCTGCCACAATGATTTCAAAAGTCACAGATTACAGTTGAAAATGAAATTCAACCTCTTGAACAAAAAAGAAAAGGTTATGAGAAAATATAGTTTGCCATTATTGATGTACAAAGCCAGCTCTGATTGTGTCTGTCCTGGAGCTCCCCCACATGCACCATGGAGATACTGTCTAAATCTCTGGAAATGAAAGACTTGAGCTTCAGTCATAACTCTACCTGTTGCCTGTATCAGAACTCAACTTGACAAGCATCACACCCAACCTCTGTTGTCTTGTTTAACGAACTTTATGAACTGCTTGTCAGGTGTTTTCTGTTAGATTTGCTCAGCTAGTCCTACAAACATGTAAAAGTCATACCAATCATTTAAGAAAAGGAAATAAAGTAAATTGGCCATTGATTGCTCTTTCCTCTTATCCCAATACTTGGTAAGAGCATCCAAGTGCAATGATTGTGCACTAAAAGAATTTCTGTTTCACTGCACTTTGTCTTTGCTGGTAATGAAGTGGGTGGTTTCGACTTTAGTCTGTCTCTCTCTCCCAACACCTCCTCCTCCCTCCCTCTTCATGTAAGTGGCCCTCTTTCCCCAAAGGCCACTCACATGAAAGTTACATAATAATTAAACTGTGTTGGCAGGATGGTCTGCATTCCCTCAGTCACTGTTCCTTAATAAACAAGGAAAAGAAGTAGGGAAATAGAAAGAAACTTTTATAGAGCAACTTCTATAATTTTATTTGAAAAAGTGACAATATAAGTACATAATAGACCTGAGTTTATAAATATAGTCATTTCCTGATTAAGTAGGTACTGCTAATGACAGAATACTGTTTATGTTTTATATTCTAATTTTATATTTTAGTTACTTCCACAATTGGTTATGTAACTCCTTCCCACAGCCACACCTATCTCTGGGTAGCAGAATGATATTAACTTGTGTGAAAAATTTTGCTCTTAGATTTTTGAGGACATGACAAGTGTTCTGTGCTAGACTCTAGCACTGATGGCTTGAAAACCTTTGTATTTATACAGATTTGTCCACTTTCTATGTCACCATTTAATTCTTAAGCATATTTATCTACACTTTTTTCATTGTAATTTAAAATTGCACCTTAAAATATATACATTTATACCATCATAATTTTGAAGGCAAGTAGTGATTTCATCAGGTTACACTCTGCAGAAATCAAACCCTCCCTGTCACGTATAAATAGATTACTCGATATACATGCAATATCCCTTCGGTGTCAGACACTCTTTTCTTTAATCTGGCTGACATGGCACATAATAAAATGTTCACTTCAATATGTCTGATACATTTTGCCTAATTCTGGGCTTAGTTTAATATTAGTCATGAATATTTCCTCCAACTAGGCATGAATCTGAATATATATATAAGGCAAAGTTTACGTTCATACAAAAACACAAACTTCAACCTTATTTTTTTATTGCTTCCTCTGGTTATGATAAATTAAGTCATCTCAAGGAAAGAACTGAAAGCAACAGGGACCACAACTGTTATCTTTCTTCACAGTCAGGTAGAGTGTGAGTGGGTAGAATTCAACTGCTGCGCTTTCCTTCCCCTGAGCATCAGAGCTGAAGGTTGGAGAGGTCTGCTCAATGGGAGAAAAATAACCATGAACAAAACCATATGACATTTCTGGATTTCTTCCAAGCTAAAAGCTTCAAATACCCTCAATAATGTCATAATATTTTCTATCCTTTTTTTAATCAGGGATAGGGACAATTCTTTATCATTCCTTCTTTTTATTTTCATTTTAAATATCTTCAGATGAAATTAATAGAATAAAAGGTCACTAGAGTGATATATATGTGAGTGTAGACATGAAGGTACATATGTACACATAGCCATAGATGTACACTTACACATGTATATGTATTTATAAATTCAAGTCCTGATAATTTGAGTGTATGTTTCTGTTGGTTTAAAATAGTTATAAAATATTTTGATGGGGTAAGCAGTATAAGATGAACTAAGTGGAAATGGAAAAAAACACAATAAAGATTAAATAAAAGATAAAATAAAATCTTTTGAGAATTTACTTGTCCCACGCAAATACAACAATGATTAATCATCCATGTGCCTTTTCTTTGTTACTGCCTGATATGTTTTTAATGTGAATCACATATTAACAACTATATTAGTGGATCAAAATTTTATTTTTATACATTCTATAACATTTTCTGTTTTAAGACTGCATTTTTCCAATGTAATATTTAATAAGGGAAACCACATACCAGTTGGTTTGCATATATTTCTGTGATCTTTTCTAGGGATCTAAATAAAAACATATACCCAGTAAAAACCCCATTATAATCTGACTTTCTGTCCTATTGGTTTAAAAATCTTACAGGGTAAACATATTCCTTGTGAACACTGTAAGGTATATTAAATATATTATAATGAATAAAGAGAGATTAAAAATAGCTCTACCCACAACCCTCTAAAATTGTAATGACTTTTAAAAAATTGTGTCAATATATCTGATATGTTTGTGTGTGAATCTGTCTTATTTTTAGGACACCCTTTTTCTCAGATATTTTTCTGTAGCATATTTATTTCATGTGACTATCTGAAATATTTCATTTCACATTTCAATTCTGACACAAAACCGTACAAAAAAATCTACAAAGGAAGGGAGCCCACATGGTTTACAGGGTGGGGAGCTTGCATTCCCTGTGGATGGAAATGATGGATAAAATGAACTCCTGGCTAAAACAGATTAGATGCCAAACTCAGTTAGTCCTCCCCTAATTCTATAAAAGGATGTCAGTTAAGGACTGACTTGACCTAAGAAAAAAAAATCTCAAAACAATATCCAAGCTGATTATCTATGCAAACAATTATGCTGCAACCATGCTCTGTTGAAACAAAATACTGTCATATAAACTTAGCCCATCGCTTTGGTCAGCTTGCCTAGAGAAACTGCCATCACAAAATTTTTTTATTCAATGGTACCAGAAACAAAGAGCAGATTAATTATAAGGCAGAACAGGAGAACAGAAATTATATCCTAGTTACACACATTTCTGTAAGACTTTTACTTTGTTCTTGTCGAGTGCTTCTGATTTGCTTGAAGAGTTTCATGACACATTGTTCTGAAACTCTTGGGATCATCTATAGCTGTTAGCTTAAGAACATGAGTTTCTAAAGGATAATTATTTATAACACCTGAGTACTAGGAGACTGAGCAGAACTATAAACTCAAATATTTTGGATAAAATGTAAAATACATATCCACCAAAGTGAGTAGCTAAGCCCTCATGCAAGAAACCATTGGACAGGCATGTTGGAATTACTGTTCTGTGGGTGCGTGTTATAATATTCAAACTAGATACTCTGAAGGGGATAAGAAAGGACTTTAGAATTGGAAACGGTACTTCAAAAATTGATGCTGGGTCAAATATCATATGACACTAACGTGAATATGGAGTACAACATAAAGATTTGTTTTTTGAAAAGCTAGGCACAGTCTCAGGTAAGCCTACTGTTCGCCAAAGGCCGTTTGCCGTTCCTGTTAACACACCTCCCTGCCTTCATCAGAGCCCTCAGGAGCTGTGACAGTTCTTGCAAATGTCATACTCATGACAAGTCTGTCTGCTTTGAAAGCATGTCAAGAAAGCTGAACACTGTTAATAATACTAATGGAGAGATTATCTTTAGCTCTGATTTTGTTCTCCTTTGAAAATAAAAGTGGGATGTTTGTTTTAACACCTTGCCCTTTTTATAAAGGCAGCAGGAAGCAATTTAAGCCTCTCTGCAAAAGCCTTGTTTTTTCAAGTTTTCTGCTTAATTAAAATGCAGTTACTTGGTTAAAAGTGGACTCTCCACCAGTATATTTTAAAGACATATAACACAATAGTAATAAAATTAGCAGTAAGCCTCTGTCAGAAGAAGAGAACATCTGTTAGACTGCTTGGACAAAGGGACAATTATATACTTTTAAAGAACCTTAAAGAGGCAACCCTGACCTGGGGCTTCCTTTTGAGAACTGTCTCTTCTGCAAGAAAGGCTGTTGGGGAAGTCAATTAGGTAGAATTAATGTACATATTTCTCCAGAAAAAATAGTTAAGCAAAATATTTACAGACCGTTCTTTAAGATGTAAAAGAAAGGAAAAATAAAATAGTTAAAGCAAGTTAAATATGCTAGAGATTTGATATGCCAATATGTACTACTTTTAAATTGATAAGTGGTGTTTAACAGAAACATATTAAATATATGACCAAAAAAATCCTCAAACTAAGTCACCTTTAAAAATTAGTTCCCAAGTGTCCCATACCAATTTCAATTACGTCTCCAAAATGGGAGTATTTTGCACGAAATAGGGCATGAAACAGAACACCAATTTCAAGAATCTCCTAATTCTTTGGTAGAAAGCCCTCTCCAAGAACTTCACAATAAACCTCACATTCCCCATGGCACAACCACATCCATTTTATGCTCTTTCTTGCTTTTATGCTTTTTAAAGTTAAAAGGTAAACAAGTCACTTTATAAGACAAAAACTAGGAAGGTCACATTGTTTTCCTATCTCTGGAACTGTTACTGATCATTGATGTGTTTGTCTTCTGCACAGGTTGGCTTTCTGCCTGCCTTTCTTTTTCATGGATTTCAGCTATCAACTGTGTTCATCTTGAAAACTAAGCCTCGCTGTGTCATATGTTCAACCCAGCTCCACACAACTTATCAAACTCTGACAGCTAATATTTAAAAGAGAACACACACGTATTTTGAGTTTTGATAACTGCTATCAATCTCGATAATGGGTACCCAATCCGAAATTGTGACAGATATCTAGTGGATTGAGCATCTACCAGGATTAGCTAATGCTGCAGTAAATGAATCAGTGAGGCAGCTTCTTCACACCTATAATTAAAAATAAAGCAAATAAACGCCACCCCAATAACAGAAGCCTGAGAAATCTAGGCCATGGCTACAAAATGTAACACAGGCTAAAATCTATAGATACCAGTTTCTAATTTATCTTTTTTCCCTTTGATTTTTTTGGTAAATAGAAGATTGTGAGGTTTGTCCTAAAGACTTTTTTTTTTTGCTGTTAAAATTTCAGGGTTTTCAGTTCATGACACCTTATTTTCACAGAACCTGCCAGCAGAGATATAGTGGGTCCTAAAAAATCATTACTTTGGTGCTTAGAAAATGTCCTCTTTTAACAAAGTAAATCAAGGTATAGTAACCTCCTAAAGCCAAACTGCAGAACACAGTGTAACAGTTAATGCTATGTAAATTGCTATGCAGACAATTGGTCTGTTATTTTAGCAAGACCAAATGGTTGTGGCTAATGACCTCAACATTTGATTTCTGTGTGCATTTTATTTAATTTTCCCTGATTTGAAAACATATCTATCTGAGACTATAACTATACCACACTGATGAGCTTGAATAAAAAGTGAAAA
>PVKM010040562.1:0-13404 GCA_004027735.1 Carollia perspicillata
GCGTCCCCTGCTGGGAACTGACCTGCAACCCAGGCATGTGCCCTGGCTGGGAATCAAACTGTGGTTGTTTGGTTCACAGGCCCGCACTCAATCCACTGAGGTATACCAGCCAGGCCATGGCCCCACTCTTGACCAGCGGGGTGTGGGAGGTGATGGGTAAATGCTTCTTCCTTTCATTCTCTAGTTAGAGTTCTTAGGTGTGCTTAGTAGGGTTTCTCAGATGGGCCAGGCAGAATCCATCACCTACCATTTGTAGCAGTGGCCAACTTGACAATGTGTCCTGGTTTGCTGTCACCTCTGCTTGACTCCACTCTCTGCCCTGCTACCCCGTGGAATCTCTATCTCAAACAAACTAAAATCATTCATGCCTTTGTCTCAGGCTCTGCTTTCAAGGAACTCAGGCTAAGAGAAACATTATGGGGTAACACAGTACCTTGTTCCCAATAAAATGTGTACCCACCCAAGTAGATGGCCTTCTGCCTTATTTCTTTGGCTGAGAAGGGATCATGGAGAATATAGAGTTGATTTTCTATAACTAGTGATTAAATTATTTTATATCTCATTATTTTATCACCATAAAAGATGAAACCATCTCAAAATCTCTCCACCAATGGCTTCCAAGTGCCACATTGTAAAGAAGAATGACAATAAATAAGTTCTGCAGAAACTTATTTCTCAGTTCACCATTTGCTGCTTGTTACAAAAGCTCTCCACTTTGCACTTCGACCAGGAAGCTGATCCATAAGGAAACTTCTTTTTGAAGCACATTGGGTGGAAGTTTCCTGGTGAGTTAAACAGATGTGCTGAGTGACACATAGTTTCACTTAATTGTAGGAATAGAAGGGAAATAAGGACATGGACCTCAAGGCAAGTAGCCGATAATAGGCTCCCCTAGCCCCCACCTACTGCTATCAACTCACCTAGAAAGCAAGAACCTTCCTTTTGGTCTCAGTTGCACTTCCAGAAGCCACACCTGGATGGGTGAGAGCATGACTCTAAGAGAGGGTGTGACATAAAGTTGGGCTCTAGAAACAAACAAACAAACAGTCTGAAGCCTGCTGTGCAGAGGCAAGGGCAGAGTCTGCAATTAGGTCACCCTGGAGAAGGAACAGACTAAGGCGGGGAAGCCTTCCCCACGGCAAAGCCAGAACAGATCCCCTGGGAAGCCCTCATGTAGAGCAGGTAACCTATTCTGGCACTGCAGCCACAGTTGTAGCTGGGAAATGAACTGATAAGGACACTAAGATGTTCAGATATTCTCTCAAATGGACCCCTGGACCCTCATTGTTTAAAGTGGGATCCATAAACTAAAAAGTTTGGCATCATCTGCAAACTGGTTAGAAATGCAGAACCTTTCTCTCCATCCCAGACATAATGAATTATTCGAGTCTGCATTTAAACAAGATCTCTGGTTGGTACTCATGCATATTAAAGTTTAAAAAGTGTTGTCAGTAATAATTTAATGTCGGTGCATCAGTTGTTTTAGTATATTGTTCATGAGCAATTTGGCTCAAGGAGAGGTTTCTCCCTGTTTCAACAGGGAGAGGTACAACTCCCGCGGGCACACAGGGAGGTTCATGGGAACATCGTGGTTGTCATACTGACTATGAAGCTTACTGGCATTTAATGAGCCTGTGCCAGGGATGCTAAACATCCTGCAATGTGTGGGATGATCCCTCAGAGCAAAGAACAGTCCCGCCCAAATGCTAATAGTGTTCCTGAGGAGAAACATGTTGGCTTATTTCTTACTCTGAAAAAGAAGCATTTGGACTAGAGGATTCTGATGTTCCTCCCAGCTCTGAGAGCCTTTTGTTCCACTCCCGTCTTCACACTGATTTAGAAAGTTCTCAGTGCTGTCTTCCCTCCCTCTAATCACAGCTCCTGTAAGCCCAAGTCATTTTCATCTAGAGGATGCAGTGGCACCAGAGATTAACCCAGATGAACATAAATTCATATCACTCCTTGTTAAATACAACTTGCTCATTCTGGTTAGAATTCAAGGATCCCTTGGAGTCAGTTTAATGTATGTGTCATTATGATGCTGATCACATAAAGTAGTCTGGAAACAGTCAGCAAAATCATTTACTAGTTAGCAGTTAAAGACAAGCATTGCCCAGTCGAATTTCAGCTGAAGCATCTCTCACCCAACTCTCACAGCCTCTGTCCTCTTTGGGTTAATTGGAAGGAAGCCTTGCTGGGACGGCCTGGGAATAGGAACACTGGAGGCGAAGAATTCTCCAGCACCTGTTTAGCATTGTTTCTAAAGAGAGAACAATGGACAGCAAGCACATGGAGGTCGGAGCAGGATCTGGTGAACCTGAGCACAGTGAGGTGTTTCTGACCACGTGAGTCTCATGGATGAGATTAAGAAAGAATAGGATTGGTGGACTCATAGGAGAATCTGAGCAAACAATTGGGCTGCTCTTAGGTGTGGTGTCCCCTATTTGAAAATGAAAACATGAATGAACTGCTATTTACCCTCCATTGTTGTGCTGTCAGGACAAAGGAAAGCATCTATGGAAAAATGTGACCTCTTTGGATGAAAGGTTGGCATACATGACAGATACAAAAGTTAAGAAATTAAGATCCTGTCAATGACTGCAGCTAAAAAAAAAGGCAGTATCCTAGAAGAGATTATTTCTCCTAAGATGATTTGTCCTTGGATTCTGTCTAGTAGTGTCTGTCAGTGCACTCACCACATTATTTTCTGGCTTTGGAAATGAATGATGTGGGTGAAAGCACAGTCTTCTGGTAGCTGGTGCTCGCACACACCTCTCTTATTTATCCCTGTTGGTGGCCGGCTGCTGAGCTAAGCAGAGAGAGACACACTGCGGTTTGGTCTGTGGCTCAGACTCTAAGTCGTCCATAATGGGCTAACTACAACCCCAGTACAGCTCTGGTCAGCAGTGTGAGACGAAATGTTTTTGAAGTGATTGGGAAAAGCAGTTGGTTGCTATAGGCAGCTAAAAAAATAAAAGCATGCCTTAACGTTCTAGTTTAACGTAAAATGTGTAACTGCACATGATTTGTCAGCCCTTATTCAAGTATATTCTTTACCGATCTGGGGAATTCTACGATCCACATGTCTGCATAAAACCAGGTGTGATGCGTTCGCTATGACAGTCAGTTTCAGTTTCTCCAAAGTGAAGTGAGGACGAAAGACACTTATGAAACGCTCTCGACACAGGCCCTAAATTTCTGCTTACTGCTTTCTAACCTTTTTATAATTGTTTTAACTATGTTGTCAATAATTTTTAAAACTATTGACTCTTTCCCGGAATTGGTCATTTAGTTTTCAAAAAACAATAACTTTTTTTCTTTTCACGTTCATGTATACATGGTGGGCCAAATGTACGGTTACAGTTGTTTGTAGGGAAAATAGTACGATTAATAAATAATAATACGAGAACGAACTCCATGTTTTGTCTATTTGTTGCTGTAAACCTACTTTCGTCCCACCCTGTATATTCATTTGTATTACACTAGTTTATGCAATTACAATGACAGGTTCAAAAGGCACTAACAAGTTCTGGAATCAAACCCGTTGCACCACATACTCTATTGCGCTATATACTACTCTCAATAAGCCTGTCAATCAAAATGTGGGAACAGTGGTGTGGGGCACACTAGCGAGCAGTCTTCTACCCACCAGCATGAAAGTACGCATGCCTTTTACAAAGGGAATGGAGAAGACCAGTTACCCTGGAAAACAAATGACATATTTAAACAGCCACCTGCAGTGAGTGGACTGAATGTTTGTCTCCCCACCCCCAACTCATATTCTGGAGCCCTAACTCCCAGGGTGGCTGTATTGGGAATAAGGAAGTAACTGAAAGTTAGATGAGGTCATATGGGGGGAGCCTTGATCTGATCGGAGGAGTATCCTTAGGAGAAGAGACACCAGAGAGCTCATTGCTCTCCACCACGTGAGGGGGCAGCAGGAAGGCGGCTCTGTCTGCAAACCAGGAAGGGGTTCCTCACCAGACACCAACCCTAACCCTCCTGGACCTTGACCTGGAACTACAAGCCTCCAGAACTGTGGGGAAAGAAATTCCTGTTCTTTAAACCACCCGGTCTGTGGTATTTTGTTGCCGGAGCCTGAACAGACTAACACACTCTCCCGTCTTACTTAGTATTTGGTACTTTGTCTTTGGTCCTGAGCAACACTTACCAGCAAAGTTCAGCTGGGTCAACACAAATTTATTAAGAGTTCGGAACTCAAACGTTCCCTACTTCATGAAGCATTCTTTCATCTATCTCAGTTTTGGAAATAATCTTTCCCCCTGAACTCTCTTAGCACTTTGCTCAAACTTCAGATGCAGGTCACTTTCTACCTTTAACCTACGGTGATTTGTGTTCATATTGTAGCTCTCCCTACTTGACTGTATCTTCCTCGAGCAGTAACTTGAACTTCTGTATTTCAGATTATCCATAGTTCCTGGCAGAATACCCAGGACAGTAAGCACATAAAAATGGTGAATTAATCTATTGAATGGCTATGTGTTTTTGTCTTTATCCCAGTGCCAAAATCAAAGTAAAAGAAATTGATATAATTACTGCTAATAGAGACAAGCTTTGTCACATCAAAGGGACTTTAATTACAATTACATTTCATAGAATTATTTCTCAACATTCCCTGAAGTTTAGTCTCACCATGACACCAAGCAAACCACTGGTTGACCGCACATACAGAGACTTGCATCACACCTGTATCCTACCAGCCTGGATCACATCAATCACCAAGGAAAGTGAGCTAGTTCTTCTAGGCAGCCTGCCCCAAACCACTCTTAAAACCACTCTTCCCCTGGAGCTTTCCAGAATTCAACCACATTACCAGCGGGAGGGAAAGGTATTTCCTTAAGAAATCAGTCAAAAAAGAAGTGGACTTGGAACTGAAACAGCGTACGAGTGTGTTTCTCCTGTGATACAAATGGCTGATATGACATCTACTGCGGCTTTCGTGAAATTTGTTGCAAGATTTTATAGAAATACATATTGAATTAAATTAGGACATTATTCATATCTTCCCATTGAGAGATTTAATGAACATACAACTTTTATCTTCAAATACTTGGGTTAAATTCTGGTTTACAAGTTAAAACCGTTTGACAGACCATTTATTCCGACAGACCACTACATTGTCATTTAACCAATTGCTTCATTGTACTCAGAAGTTACTGAAGTGACATAGTTAAATTATAAAATATGCTCTTAAAATTAATCATTTATTTATTTAGGAATTTAAGGCAACATTCACATGGCACACTATACATGCCGACATGTGCATGCATACATGTTTGCACACACTTGTACGTACACACCTGCACACATGCGGCACATTCACACAACACACACCCACTCACACACACATATCTATACACACGCACCATCCACATACACCTTGTAATAAAAGGCCAAGCAGCTTCATGTAGAAAAAAATAATAACCAAAATGAAAAAGAATAAAGTTAATAAGAATTGTAACTGTGAATTTTGGTGCACAAGACTTTTGTAAAGATCTTATTTATTTTTTTTAGAGGGAGGGGAAGAGAAGGAGAAAGAGAGGGAGAGAAACATCGATGTGTGAGGGAACTATCAATTGGTTTCCTCTCCACAGCCACTCTGAGCTAGGATGAACCTATAGCCCTGACCAGGAATCAAACCCACGACCTTTTGCTTTGTGGGATGACGCCCAACCAGCTGAGCCACACTAGTCAGGGCAATGCACAAGGCTTTTGAGTTAGTAGTTTATTCCACACATCATCAAAACATTTCAAGTTAATGTGATAGAATAGATCACAATGGGAAGTTTTTGATTAATATACAGGAAGGCAGAAAAGGAGGAGCAAAAACATGAACATACTCCTCGTATGTGTCAAACAGAAAACAGATACTGAGATGGTAGATTTAAAACCATATCAGTAATTATATTAAATATGTTTAGTTCAACTGAAAGGCAGAGATTATTAGACTGAATAAAAAAGAGACCCTTCATTAAACACAAACTTTAAATATTAGGACACAGAAACATTTAAAGTAGAATGATGGAAGCATAAATAACATATACCATATAAATACTAACCATAGGACAGCTTTAAAAATATGGTTATATTTAAAATATTATAGCTGTGGCTATAATATCAAACAAACTAGACTTTAAGACAAAAAGCATTACCAGATATAAAGAGAATCATCTGATAATGATTAAAGGAAAAGTCAATAGGAAGATATAATAATCCTTAATATGTATGTGCCTGATAGTGTGCATTTAAAATAGAAAGTAAAGATTGACAGAAATACAAGAATAAATAGATAAATCCTCAGCTGGAATTATAGATTTAAAAACATTTACTTCTATAACTGATAGCATAGGCTGACAAAAAATCAATAACAATATATGAGATATGAACAATCTGACTTAGATATTTATAAAGCACTTACACATTATAGAGCCAGTTATTACAAAAGAGAAAAAGAACACCTACTATTTAAGTACACATAGACCGTTCACCAAAATTAACCATATTCTGGGCTATAAAGTAAGTATTAATAAATTTTAAAGGACCAAAGTCATACAGAGCATGTTTTGTGACCATAACAGAATTAAATTAGGACAGTAACAAAAAGATAATTAGAAATCTCCCATATGTTTGAAAATTAAATAACACGTTTCTAAATTATCTATTGATCAAAGAAGAAATCACAAGAAAAAATCACAAACTGTTTTGAACAAATAACACTAATACAAATTAGAAAAATGTGTGAGGTACATCGAAAGCAATGCTTAGTAGGAAATGTACATGTTTAAAGGCCTATGTTGAAAAAAAAGGTATTAAAAACAATGATCTAAGCTTCAACTTTGAGAAGCTAAAAAAGTAAGTCAACAACAGTGTGCAAGATCTATGCACTGAAAACTATCAAACATTGCTCAGAAAAATTAAAGAAGACCAAGATAAATGGAGAGATATACCACTGGCTTGATATTGTTAACATATCAATTTTCCTTAAATTCACCTATAGATTTTACACAATCCTAATCAAAATCCCAGCAGGCTTAACTTTTGTGTACAGAAATCAATACTCTGAATCTATTATTTATTTGGCAATGCAAAGGACCTGGACTAGCCAAACAATTTTAGAAAGAATGAAAGGACCATGTTGAAAAGACCAAATACTAACAGATTTAAATATTACTCTCAAGCTTTGCTAATTAGAAGTGTGGTGTTGGCATAAAGATAGACAAACTGATCAGTAGAATTAATGAGAGTCCAGAAATAAACTCGTCTGTATATTGTTACTTGATTTGCAACAAAGACACTCCTGCATTTCAAAGAGAAAGAACAGCCTTACTGAGACTGGCTGAGCCTCTCCTAAACGGATGGGAATGCTTTTAAATTATTTTTATAAGCCTCTCCTAGATAAGTTTAAAGTTTCTCTTCAGGCACTCCCCAAAGAGTTCCCGCTCTGCACCTGTGCCAGAGATACCAGCCCACTGTGGGACCTGGAAGGCCAAGAATCCCACTGCCCCTCTGCCTGAAGAACCCAGCCTGACATAACCAGACTCCGGCCGTAGCTGGGGAAGCCAGGCTTTTCTTTAATGTGTGCTCCCTGGACGCGACGAGCTCCCTCCCTTCTCCTTTCCTTCCATCTTGTTTTCCATAAGCCATTTTAAAAATACGTTTCATCTCCTCTCTTGATTTTTGTTTTGAAGGGGGCAAGACAAAGACCCCCCTCACCGGTGACATTAAAGAGTGATGCTCGAGCAAGTAGATATTCATATAGGAAAAGTGATAGAATTTGACCCTCATCTCACACCCTACGCAAAAACAATTCTGGGTGGAAAGGTAGGAGGACTATCTTGAGATAGGCAAAGGTTTTTAAACAGAACTCGAACAGCACTAACTATAAAAACATTTTTTTTTATTCCTCACCCAAGAATATATTTATTTAGTTAGTTTAGCTTAGAGAGAAAGAAGAAGGGAGAGAAAGAGAAACATGGACTGGTTGCCTCCTGTAGAAGCCCTGATGGAGATCAAACCTGCAACCTAGGTATGTGTCCTGGCCAGGAACTGAACTGCCAATCTTTTGGTGTCAGGGACAATGCTGCAACCAACTGAACCACCAGGCCAGAGCTCACTATAAAGTTGCATTTGATAAACTGGTCTTCATTAATTTAAATTTTAAAATATGCTCTTCAAAAGATACTATTTAGGAACTAAAAAGGCACTTCAAAGCCTGGAAGAGCATATTTTATATATAATTATAATTTTAATTTTTGTCCTGAATTATAATTTATAATTCAACAGATGTTGAATTTGTCACTTTTTCAGAAACTATTGATATAATCATATATTTTTTTTCCCTTAACGTGTTGATATGATGGATTTTTTAATGTTGAGCTAGCCTTACATACCTGGAATAAATCCCAGTTGGTTATGGTAAAGTATATTGATGTCGACAACATACTTCAAAACATATTTAAGAAAAAAAGATGGGTACTGTGTTCAAAAGATTTTATACTAAAATGCTGTAAAAACTTATAAAGCTACACAGGCAAGGACTATAACACAAGAGATGAGCCCTGACTGGTGTGGCTCTGTCCGTTGGGCATGTTCAGGTCACTGGCTGCTTCCCTGACAGGGCACAGCCTGGGTTGCGCTTTCAGCCCCTGGTCAGGTGTGTGCAACAGGCAGCCTGTTGATGTTTCTCCCTCACATCAACATTTCCCACCCTCTCATTCTCTCCCCTACCCCTCACTCTGAAAAAATAAATAAATAAATAAATAAAACCTTTAAAAAACAGAGACAAATACAAAAATAGAAGGGATTTGATTGTGGCATTTTTGTTATTGTGGGTAGTTTTTTTCTCTGTTCAATTTAGAGTGCTTTGAGTTGCTGAAAACTTTAAAAGCATCTTGTAAATTACTAAAAATGTGTTTCTGTTTTAAAATTTACTTCTGGGTCTTTAGCCTAAAGGTCAAAATTCCATCCAATATAACTTTTTCGCTAACAGCAGAAATGTTTTTTCTCTAATCCCTGTTCCTTTATTTTTTCTTATTGACTTTTTAAAAAAAACCTAGTTAAATACATTATTGAAACATTTTTTAATGTCTCAATTTTATAAGGACATACTAATCACTATGGGCAAGAGTGAAGGAGTTGAACTTATGGTAAGTAAAATAAGTGTCCGCCAGCTACTCACCCATGCGTGCTCATCACCATTGGAATTTGGAGGACGAGTCCTCTGATCTCGAAATTCCACAAACAAAGCTGCAGGTTTCTGCGTTGGGGTTGCTCTTTTATTGAAACTCTGGAAAACATGTTTTTAAAGAAAAGAAGACTAAATTACCCACAAAGAAAGCTTTTAATAAACAGATCTCAAATTCATATATCTAAGTTCAGAAATATCAAAAGGAAATGTTTATTGTTGCATTCTTTTTCAGATGTTTTTTAACCTTATTTAGAGGAGTGTTTTTCCATTTCAAATGATTAAGCTTACTCATCCAAGTTATTGTGCTAGACATATTTTGGAAATGTAACAATGAAATAAATAAGGTCCTTGTTTCACAGTGCAGAAATCCCCAAATTTCAAACATCCCCTTAATAAGACAGAGGTACCAGCAGAAAAGGGAGAGGGGATAACAGAACCATGGAGAAGGGAGAAAGTTTTTTTATGAAGGAGCGGGGTGTATTAGGGTTCTCCAGGGAAATCAGAACCAATAGAATATATATATATATATATATATAAAGAAATTGTGGAGACTTGGCAAGTTCAAACTCCTTAGTGTGGACTGCAGGGAGAGACTCAGACAAGAGTAAACAGTTGGAGTCCTAAGGATGGCAGAATTCCCACTTCCTCCAGAGAGGTCAGCGGCCTTTGACTGATTGGATGAGGTCCACCCACACTCTGGAGAATAATCTGCTTTAATCAAACTCTACTGATTAAAATGTTAATGTGATCTAAAAATACCTTTATAGAAATATCTACAATAATTAATGTTTGACCAAATTTGTCTGGGTACCATGGCCTTGTCAAGTCGACACATAAAATTAACCATTTGCAGAGGGATAAGCATATTCTCAGGCTTAGGGAAAAATGGAAGGTTTGTAATAGGGATAATTTGTAATAAGGATAACTTATGAAGAAAAGTTACAGGGCTAGGTGACTCATGAGGAGCATCATCTAGGAAACCAAAAGGTTACAGGTTCGATACCCGGTCAGGGCACATACCTGGGTTTCAGGTTCAATCGCTGGTCAGGGTGTGTGCAGGAGGCAACTGATTGGTGTTTCTCTCTCATGTTGATGTCTTTCTCTGTCTCTGTCTCTGTCCTTTTTCTTTCTCTGTTCCTTCCTTTAGCTTTAAAAAAAAGAATCAATAAACATATTCTCGAGTGAGGATTAAAAAAGAAAGTTAGAGGGAAGGAAAAAAGGGCATGATCAATGGCACAGGCAGAGGGGGTTGACCTTAGAAAGAAGGATGGTCGAGGACATGAGGAACACACTGAAAATAAACCTTGTGAGTATTTGATGGAAGGGAGTGTTGGGGGCTGGTGGCACTAACAGCACGTCTGGGAACAAGGATGAGGTTTGAGGATGTAGAAAGGATAGCATTAGACATATCACTCGGAATAACCTTTATGGTTTAAGAGATGTTGAGTCTAAATCAGCTTTCTTTATATATATTTTCCCAGCAGGATCTCTAAAAGAGAATGCCCTGTGGAATTATACCAACTGCAGCTTGAATCCCAGGAATCCACTCAGTAACACACTATGTTACTTTGGGAAAATTGTGTAACTTCTCATAGTCTCTGCTGTAAAGAAGAAATAAAATTACCTGTGTAAAAGTGTCTAGAGCAGTGAGTGATACTTAACCGGGGGGACGATGCCCCTCACAGGACTATGTCTGGAGACATTTTTGTTTGTTCCAACTGGTGGTGGGGGAGGGCGGTGTGCTATTGACATCTAATGGGCACAGGCCAAGGGTGCTCCCGGACACTATTTAGTGTGCAGGACAGTCCCATACAAGAGAGAACTGTCCAGTCCAGAACACGGCTGGTGCCAAGGTTGAGAAATCCTGGTCCCGAACAGTGCCTGAGGCATTGTAAACAGTAAATGTTGGTTTCTGTCTTTTTATTAATCATAGTAAACCAAGTGGAATAGAATTTTTACCCATAAGCAACCATTTCTGAAGGTTTCTTTTCTAAACTATCTAAAATATTCTCCTGTTTGAAGATTACAACATGATTTAGGGACAAGAAAAAGGAAACACTACTCGGAAATAAAATTTCTACACCAATAAGCCATGAAAAATAATCTACACATTTAAAAAATACCCAAGGTCCGACTCCTAGCCATTAAAAGCCTCCTGCTGCTCCTTTGGAAGAGTTCTGGCTAGGACAGACTAGTTCTGGTACGCTGTGTGCTGTGATCGAACTGAGGGAAACTTTCACCTGATTGGGATTCACATTTATAAACTCGTTCATACTTTTCTATTTCAATGACATATTTTAGAAATAAAACAGAGAACTCAGACTGCTAAATGGTTGACATTCAATCCTCTGTGTTTATTCAGTCTTCTGTGTACTTTCTTAGCTGAAAATGAAACAGGTTCTTCTGCAGCTTTACTGTAGACATAGTACAGCTTTCACTGGAACATCTCAATCAATCTCTCTGGTTTTCCCAGGAGTACAGACATTAAACAGAGATGCCAACACAAGTGATTACAGTGCCTCCAAAGTGATTGTATCATAATTGTGTTCAAAGTTCAAATCATTTCTATTATAGCTTGTTGAGGCTGGGAGGGAAGACTGCAAAGCTTGCTATCCCACCTAACTCCCAGATTTTTAAAAAATATTTCATTTCTTATTTACTTTTTTAGAGAGAGGTGAAGGGAGGGAGAAAGAGAAGGAGAGAAACATCAGTGTGTGGTTGCCTCTCACGTGGTCCCCACTGGGGACCTGGCCTAAAACCCAGGCATGTGCTCTGACTGGGAATAGAACCAGCAGCCCTTTAGTTCACAGCCCACACTCAATCCACTGAGCCACACCAGCCAGGGCTAAATCCCACATTTGTTTCATTGTTTTCTTTATATTGTGGGCAAAACGTGCAAAACTAAAACTTGCAATAAAAAAGAGCTTTTATTTGTTAAATGTGAACAAGATGTTTGAAAATTACTTTGTATTTGATGGTAAGTTTTCTTTTTTGTCTTTTCCCCCCTTTTTATTATATTTTTTGGGCTGACACTGGTTAACACAATCATACAGGTTTCAGGTGCACAATTCCACAATACATCATCTCTACACTGTATTGTGTGTTCACCACCCCAAGTCAAGACTCTCATCACCATTTATCCCCCACCCATATTCTCCTCCACCTCCCCCAACCCCACCTCTCCGGGAGTCACCACACTGTTGTCTGTGTTAAACCAAGAAGTCAGATAAGCTAAAAATAGGAGCAGGAAGAAACTGTGTATGAGCCCTGATACCTGCTCACTGGCCAGTGGCCCAGAATTCCTTCTTTGGCTTCAAGCAACGGATCAAAGTCTAGAGAAAAGGGGAGAGAACTGGACAGAAAAGTATCTGTGGAGGTTAGGGAGGAAATGACGGCCATGGCTGAAATCAGTCATGTCACCGTTGGGAAGCTGGGGAGGGAGCTCCGAAGAATACTAAAAATAGGAGCTGCCCTCTACGAGGGGAGCCTACTGTGTTGAGTATGGGCCAGGCACTGTGTGGATATTCTTTTATTTGACCTAACAACCACCTTTCAGGGTTCAGATGATCATTTCCACAAGAAAAATCAAGCTGAGATACTAAGTAAATTGCCTAAGTTCATCCAGCCGGTAAGTAGCTGTGGCAGGATTTAAATCTCATGTGAGAGGAATGTTGAAATGACTGAAAAATATACCTTGATTGTGTTTGTCTACTATGAAAATAGATCTGGTGTAGATTTTTTAAAAAAAAATTAATAAGCTTCATTTTTAAGCAATTTTAGGTTCATGTATTGTGGGATTTTTATATTAGATTTATAAATAATCTCCAACAATATAAGATGATTAAAGTCAATTGGAATCCATTAAACTCCATTTAACCATTAAATGCATCTTTCCTTATGGTTATACACACATATGCGATTCAACATATGCAATTCAACATATGCAATTCAACAAAAAATATAATTCAACAAAAAATATAATCATATAAACTTTTTAAAAATTCAAAGACAATATTTTATAATATAGAATTTTTTGCTTTTTTCCTTTCTTCCTCCTCCACTTCGCTCACACTATCATCATTATAATCAAATGCACACACACATACACCCACACATTTACCTATGTGTATACATATCTGCATATACATACATATGTAGGTTTTGAGGTTTTGCTTTTATCTTAATACAGGGGAATC
>PVKM010040563.1:0-13408 GCA_004027735.1 Carollia perspicillata
GATGGCTAGCGATATTGAGCATCTTTTCATGTGTCTCTGAATCCTCTGTATGTCCTCCTTGGAGAAATGCCTGTCCAAGTCCTTTGCCCATTTTTTAATTGGGTTGCTTGTCTTCTTGGAGTGGAGTCATGTAAGTTCTTTGTATATTTTGGAGATTAAACCCTTGTCTGAGGTATCATTGGCAAATATGTTTTCCCATCTCCCATCTCCCATGCCACTCTTGATCATACTCGTGATGTTCACTCATCTGACTTTGGTTCAGACCCACAATAGATGGAATGTCAGATATAAAATGTTAACTTCCAGGGAAGTAACTGCAGGCAACCTTTCTAGACTTGGACATTAACTTTATATCCAAATAATCAATGATTATGAATAATACTTAAAAGATTTATGAACTTTTGTCTCTTGAAGAAGGTACCCTAGAGGGCAACTGAGGGGTACTACAATCACCCCACTTCATTCTGCACATTCTCCACAAGAGCAGCATCTTATTCCACCATAGTAAGGTCAGGATTTACAAACAGTTTTAGCTATAATGCTTTAGAGTAACTCGGTATTGAACTTACTTTGGGATGACTCCTCTGGAATTTCAAACATTCTTTTTGTCCTGTGAAAAACATGATTCTCAAAACTATGCAAATTGGTTGTGTGAGTTTAGTTTTTTTTATACTTGGTTGAATTACCTATAGCTTGCTTTTAGTTCATTCTATTCATGCTTACTTATGAGGGTGTTTCATTTTAGGGTTGACCAAAGAGTCTGTATAATTTTTTTTCCTGTAAATTACAAGACACAGTTTTCATTTGCACCAATAACTTTATTGATTTGGATATTTTGAGTATGTCACTATCTCCCGCTATTAGCTTCCAGTGAGTAGAGGTCAGGGGTGCTGCTAAACATCTTTCAAAGCATAAGACAGCCCTACAGAAAAAAATTATTTGGCCAAAATGTCAATAGTAACAAGAAATTTTGCAAACCACCTTTGCCATGTTTGATCAGTCACAGCATCTTCTCCATACATGTACACAACTTTTTTTGTGTGTTTCTGTTGTGTTTTTACCTTTCTTGAAGTAATAAAACATAATACAGCAAAATTTAGACAGAAAACTGTACAAAAAAACATTAAAAAAATGAAAAAAAATTAAAAAAATACAGCAAAATTGTTGTACATTTTCTTCCATCTTCAATATTAAAATTGCCACACAAAATTCATCAACTTTTATGTGTTTTTTTAAATGCCCGCTGATCTGACAGCTGTCACAATACAATCTAACAAAATTGTTTCAAATGAAGTTAAAGCCAACTAAGTGCTACTGGAGCCATTTTACAGAAAAAAACAAAATGAACTTCTTGGCCAACCCAATAACTGGTGAATGTTAATTTCATTTTGTGGTCTGTGTCTTTCTTCCTCTAATATCAATCCTTTAGTTTGTCATCTCTAATATCATTGTTCTAAACATGGGATATGGAAAATGGACTATTCCCAATCATGTGGCCAATTAACACTGGAATTATGACAGCCTGAGAGCAGGAAGAAGAAAGAAAACAAGAGTCAAAACTATCCTAACCATGTCATTAGTAATACTCCACCCCGTCCCAGCTGTGAGAAGAAGAAAGTTTCCTCAAACATAGGGAGGAAGGACCAAAATGCTAGAGTGGAAAATCCCAACTGACTGTGCAAAATGAATCCCCAAATTTGTTTTTTCTTAGTACATTTGATTGGTCTTTTTCACTACTTATTCCTGGTGGAAATGAGATAAGCATCAAACCTTTTAGGAAAACTGGCACTTCTGAATTATTGTGCTCAAGTCTAGAATGAAAATTCCTGTAGACCAGACATCAAGAGAGAGATGAAATGTTTTAATTTCTTTGGTTTTTTTTTTGGTGCTTAGCTGCTATACATCTCAGATCTCAACCAAAATAGGTCACAATTTCTATAAGCTCACTTGGGGAAATGAAGGGTCCATAATGAAAACTTTAAGGGGCATTAATAAGAGGAACTTCTAACAATGCCTGGTTGGATACATTTCCATGTTCAACTCCTATAATACTGAATCTTTCTTCTAGATCATCGTTTAGAGGGATACTAAGATTTATATCCGTGAAGAATAAACAAGGTGGACAATACTGTCTGTTTTAAAACAAAATGAAATAAAGCAAATAAAACAGTAATACATGGCCCAGAAGCATCTCTGCTATAAACATACAATGAATTTCTGCTACTGTACAACAGCTGAGAATAGGAAGAGAAGACCAGGCAGTTGCCATTAGATTTGGTTACAGATGAGGCCTTGATAATGTGCTTTCCTGTCTCCTTGCATGGTTTGCATCTTTGCTGCAAGGGAAGGATGCGATCTCCAAGCAAGGATCTTTCTTTTGTTGAATCTGGACTGCAGGCTTTTAGCCAGCTGGCTCATTTGAAGGTAGTCCTGCTGCTTGCATTGACAATAATCCTGACTCCCTAGCCTGGGTGAAATCAATTTCTACAAAATCCTATTATACCATACACTTCTCTTTTTTAATACACAGAAGAGTTGTGAATATACATTCAAGGCCATGAGTATTTGATTATTCTTGTCTCTTCCACTAGGCTATAAACACCGTGAGTGCAAGGACCACGCGTTTTTTCCCCACTTTTATTATCCTAATAGCCATTCCTCTTAGTTATCTATTGCAGTGTGTCAAATTAGCACAGTCCTCGAGATTTAAAACAACACACATCTAGTAAAATGATGCAGCCAGTGGAAACCAGTATGGCAATGACTCAAAAAAAATTACACATAGAATTACTTCTTCTGGATATATATCCAAAACAGTTGAAAGCAAGGGCTTAAGCAAACATTGTTCATGCATGTTCATAGCAGCATTATTCACAATATATAATGTTAGTGTGATAGTGATAGCCGCACACCAGTGTGCATGTACTCGATACCATGGAACTCTACACTTAAAAACGGTTAAAATGGTAAATTATATGCTACGTCGATTTAACCACAAGACACACATGTTTATCCCCTCTGTTTCTGTGGGTCAAAAATTTATACACGGCTGAGTCTTCTGTGAAAGAATTCTCATAAAGCGGCAATGAACAGGGCAGCCAGGGCTTGGGTCTCATTCGAAGAACTGACTTGGGAAGGATCCACTTCCAAACTGCTATGGTTGTTTGCTGCATCAGTACTGCAAGGGCTGTTGATCGAGGGCTGCAGTCCCCAACTAGCTGCTGGTTGCAGGCCTCCTTCAGTGTTTTGCTATGTAATGTTCTTCAAAATGTCAACTGGCTTCATCAAAGCATATCAGCCATAAGTGGATAAACTATGCAAGATGACTGTCACAATGTCAGCATAATATTTTGGTTAGAACCAAGCTCCATGGGAGGAGAAGGTTACAAAAGGCACAAATATAAAGACACAGAAAACACTGGGGGTCATTTTAGGACTCTGTATACCACAGTTGCAGAACTGTGAAGGGAAATGCCGGGAATGTGTAGTAACTCCAAAGGGAGTCTAGATGCTAGAAGTCCAACCAACAACAGAGGGTCAGAGCAAAATAGCAGGTTAAACCTGAGTCTTTAGTCAGAAACACTGAAGTTACAGGCTGGTTTGTGTCAAAGCCAGCCTCCAGAGGGATAACAATTATTTCAGGAAATAATAATCAGCTTTCTGGGCCAAAGGATGCCTGGAGTCTAAGACTGGTGCCAGGGGTGGTGGCAATATTGAAGGCCCAGTTCAGCTTGAAATCTAAAACCTTGCCTGACCAGTGGGTCCTTGTGCAGCTCTTTGCGGTAAAGCCTAGATTTCGGATTTTTCTAACTTCTTTCTCTAATTCCCCCCACCCCCACAGGAATCAGGATCAGCTCCAAAGGCCTTGTCTCATAGACTGCTCAGGGTTTGACAAGTCTGATTGCAAAATGTTCACCAAGAAAGATCAGCTTCTCATCTTTTCTGCCAGTAAGATTTGGAAAGTATAATTCTGAACCAAGGTCGTGGATATTGCTCAGAAGCTGTAATTTAAGGTACTGGTTTTTTTTTTGTTTTGTTTTTTGTTTTCTGATTCTTGGACAACTAAATTCCTAGGTGATTAATGTGGCATCTTTGGTCAGGAACCCAATGAGGGCATGGGGGAGATGGTAATAAGGCTGGAATGCAGAGACAGAGAAGAATGTTTTGCCTGTTTTCATGCAGCAGCATCATTATTTTTCTTTTGTTGTTGTACTTTTCATAGTAAGATGCTCACTAATAGAAAAAACAATTTAAAAAAAAAGTAGAAAGGAGCACACAGGAAAAAATGGAGCAAAAAAGAACCTAAAACAGTCTTCTCCAATGTTCTGCTTAGCTGTCATTTGTTCTAAGTGACAAGTACTTCTGATTTCAGAAATCTGTTTGCTTTTAGTCGACACTTCATGAAACCAGTAACAACATTACTCCTCTATGGAGTCAAATCCTCTAACTCTGCCATCATGGAATACATAAATGTTTATTTGCATAATAGCATTCAAAAATTGCATGAGCCTATTTGCAAATTTCACATGTATTTAAAAATAAATGAGGACTTTTCACAGCTCCATTTTTTTGCAATGATTTTGCATCTAAATACAAAATCAATTTATAGAGTGGCCACAGGTAACTTTTTCTAACTCCATTATGTCCCATCGTTATCGTCAGGGAGAATGAAACTCAGGTGTATCAACCTAGTCATAACATTTTAGGGGCGAGCATGGGTAGAGATAGGAGTCCTTTGTGGATTAACTTCCATGACTAAGTGGTGTTTTTCACTTAATCAATATAAAAATATGGGGTTGAATGTACAATTGTGCCAGTGAAGTTCTGAACATAAGGAGCTGGTACTGTAGTCACCTCACAAGAACGATGAATCCAAATAACTGATCCAGCCAAGCCTCACCTTTTATCAATGAGTAAGTTTGTTCTTTTATCAATGAATAAGTTAGTTGTAAACATCTTCTCCCGCAAAAAACTCCTTTTATGTTTCCTCTAGAAGGCATGTATTCTGTACAATCCTTAAAATTGGCAAAAGCATATCTAATTCCATTCACTTCCTGTAGAGAGAAAATGGAACTACTGTTTGTGCAAAAATATATTATGGCCAGCAGGATATTTTTGATGGCCCAGAACAAGAAATTCACTGAAAAACCCAAGTGTGAGGTGTAAAATGGCTTATTCTTTTATTCAGACTGTCAAATTGGATGGCTTATTGCATTTCAGTTCCATTATACTGTTTTATTGAAAATATAGAATGCTTTTAGAAAAGAAAAATGTGGTATAAATTTAAATAAACTCCAATAGCCTCAGTTTTATTTTTTCATCTGATATTGTATGTAATGATTTGCTATGCCACAGTGCTCTATACATAACTCAATAAAAACAATTTTTTTCCAAAAACAGAGATAGAATTGGTTTAAAGTAAATATGTATGCAAATTTAGCTTGGTATTTATGCTCAAAAACTACCTAGAAAGGTAAGAACTCAGAAACATATACACGCAAACACACATTCATTGAGTTTTAATATCTTTATGGAAAACACAAAGTTTCTTATTTCTTTATATATAACTTTATAATAAATAATTATATGTGTATATATAATTTTGTGTATAATTTTATTCACAAGTATAATTATATATATGTATATATAATTAAATATATGTATGTCCTTGAACTTAAACTTAGACATTCAATTTGTGTTTTACACAAAAAACATTGTCAAAACCTGTAGAAAAGCTTACTTTGAAAAATAATTTATTGCTGACATCAAAGCTCTACCAATCATTAAGCTACTTATTTTTTCCTAAACTGTATCCTTCTGTACTCTGCTTTTATAATGCTGGAACTCAAACTACAAACTACATTTCTCCTTAATTGGATGGCCTCCTGCTAGGGCCCATAAGAAAAGGCACAAAGGAAGACGGGAGCAGGGGAGAAGGAATTGCCCCTTCCTATTACCCTGGCTGTTTCTATTAGCAGTGGTCTTTCTTCCTAGCATCCACAGTGTTTCTTTTGTTATTCCCCAAATTATCCTTCCTGTGCCTCTTTAAAGGCAGCAAAAACATCTGAGTATGGTTTCTGGAAATGGTACGGTGGCTACTTAGCAATGAACAGAATCGTGGGCTCTTTACTAAAAGAAAATGGGAAATTGGCAATCCACGGCACAGTTTCATCACAATTAAGTGCAATAGGACCTGTGGTTGATTATGACAAAGATCTTACTAGAGCGATTGGTTTACACACTAAATGGTGACTGTATTGCACTGTACGGTAGCAATGAAGATGACTCGGGCTGTAAGACAGCCAATAGTCACATCACTGGAGTACTTTCAGAGAGAAATAAGCTTGAGTTTTTAATCTCTGAGACCATTTCAATGTCAAAGCTACAGAAAGCTTCAATGGTGGCCTGCAACTAATATCTAATTACCTGTAGCCACAGAGACACATCTCTGAAAAATAAATTCAAAAAATTTTAAATAGGTTGCAAAATTAGGAGATAACGTAATTTACCAGATAGAAAGACCCTTATGTGAATATTAGGGTATTGGAAGAAGTACAATCTGAAATCTTGGCGTAGATATATGTAGATACATTTAAGTTGAAAATCTTGTAGTCCTCAAATCTCTCAATGTCACTCTTACCAATGGGAAAAGCCTGCCTTGCTTTTCTGAAAAAACTAATCATATATTGATCAGATTTTTGTAATAACTTAATCAACTCACTATGTTAAATTCCCTTTGCTCAACACTACAGTGGTTGCTATTTTTCTGCATAGATCGTGACTGATATATTCTAATACCTTTTTTATTCTTAAAATATAATGAACTAAGAAAAGAAATACTTTGATAATTGTCACTATCCATGGTGATTTATTTGATTTTTAACTCTGCAATTTTCTAAAAAGAAATAGTAAATTAAAATATTTCATGTTTCTTTTTTTAAATAATGTTTATTGTTGTTCAAGTACAGTTGTCTCCACTCCCCCCACCATGCCCCCTGCCCCACCCATCCCTGCCTCCCGCCCTCAAACCTGCCCTCTTTGGCTTTGTCCATGTGCCCTTTATACATGTACTTTGATGGCCCTTCCCCTATTTTCCCCCATTATCCCTCTTCCCCTCCCCTTTGGTTACTGTCAGTTTGTTCTTTATTTCAATGTCTCTGGTTGTATTTTGCTTGCTTATTTTTTTTGTTGATTAGGTTCCACTTACAGGTGAGATCATATGGTATTTGTCTTTCACTGCCTGGCTTATTTTGCTTAGCATAATGTTCTCCATATTCATTCAAGCTGTTGCAATGGTTAGGAGTTCCTTCTTTCTTTCTGCTGTATAGTATTCCATTATGTAAATATACCATAGTTTTTTGATCCACTAATTTATTGATGGGTACTTAGGTTGCTTCTAGCACTTGGCTTTTGTAAATTGTGCAGCTATGGACATTGGGATGTATAGGTTCTTTTAAATTGGTGTTTCAGGATTCTTAGAGTATAATCCCCAGCAGTGGAATTGCTGAGTCAAAAGGCAGTTCTATTTTTAGTTTTCTGAGGAAATTCCATACTGTTATCTGAGTGACTGCACCAGTCTGCATTCCCACCAACAGTGTACCAGGGTTCCCTTTTCTCCACAGCCTCGCCAGCACTTGTTTGTTAATTTGGTTATCATGACCATTCTGACCAGTGTGAAGTGGTATCTTATGGTGGTTTTAATTTGCATCTCTCTGATGGCTAGTGATGCTGAGCATCCTTTCATATGTCTCTGGGCCCTCTTTGTATGTCCTGCTCAGAGAAGTGTCTGTTCAGGTCCTTTGCCCATTTTTAATTGGATTATTTGTCTTCCTAGAGTAGAGTCATGTGAATTCTTTATATATTTTGGAGATCAAACCCTTGTCCCAGGTATCATTTGCAAATATATTTTCCCATACAGTTGGTTCCCTTTTCAGTTTGTTTTTCTTTAGCCATGCAAAACCTTTTTATTTTGATGAAGTCCCATTTGTTTATTCTTTCTTTTATGTCCTTTGCCCTAGGGGACATATCAGTGAAAATATTGCTTTGTGGAATATCTGAGATTTTCCTGTCTATGTTCTCCTCTAGGACTTTTATTTTGTTGTGACTTATATTTAAGTCTTTTATACATTTGAGTTTATTTTTGTTTATGGTGTAAGTTAGGGGTTGAGTTTCATTTTTTTGCAAAGTCAATATTCAGAAATTGAAGGCATTTTTGTACATGAACAATGAAATATCAGAAACAGAAATGAGGAAAAAAATCCCATTTGCTATAGCAACAAGAAAAATAAAGTACCTAGGAACAAACCTAACCAAGGAGGTAAAAGACCTGTACTCAGAAAACTACACAACACTGAAAAAGAAATTAAGGAAGTCACAAAAAATGGAAGCATGTACCATGTTCATGGATTGGAAGAATGAGCATCATCAAAATGTCCATACTATCCAAAGCAATTTATACATTCAATGCAATGCCTATTAAAATACCAATGACGTATTTCATAGATACAGAACAAACATTTCAAATATTTTGTGGAACCATAAGTGACCCCGAATAACCACAACAATTTTGAGAAAGAACAAAGTAGGAGGGATCACAATAGCTGATATCAAACTATGTTACAAGGCCACGGTAATCAAAAGAGTCTGGTACTGGCATAAGAACAGACACATAGATTAATGGAACAGAATAGAAAGCCCAGAAATAAACCTAAGTCTCTATGGTTAATTAATATTGACAAAGGGGGCAGAAGCATAAAACGGAGTAAAAATTGGCTCTTCGACAGATAGTGTTGGGAGATCTGGATAGCTACATGTTTTCACATCTCTTAATGCAGAGATCTTCTTTTGATGTAAATATAGCTCATAATATATAGTTTTCTACATACAGTTTATAATATATAGCTTTCTATATACATATAAACTATCTGTAGTTTTTATCCTTTTTCAGATCTTTTTTTCTTTTCCTTTTAAATTTAAGTGATATCTGCTGTTAGCAAGACCATTAACTTTAAATCAAACAACAATTTCTACTTAACACAAATCTGTCCCTTTTCAATGGTCTCCTACCAGGTTTATCTCCTCGTTTATCAAATTAATTGCCAAATTCGCTTTATTCCACAGATATTTTTGGAGGTTCTCTGTGCCTAGAATGGTGCTGGTTTTAAACACTGACACTCAGGCAAACTCGACATCCATGTACCCCTTTTCATTCCTTTCACTCCCTCTTAACAATCTCCTATTGATCCTCTTTTCTCACTTCTTTTGCATAAAACTTGTATTTGTTGGCCATATTCTAAACTAATATCTCTAGAAAGACTATATAAAATTGGTAATATAAAGAAGATACCAATATATACCATGACTGTGGTAAAGACGGAACTACTGTGCAGTCTCTTAGATGCCATCTAACTGACTGTTAATAATATTCCTGTAGTTGATGGACTCAAAATATCAGAACAAGCAGAATTGGGTAACATGATGGTTTCAATCTTCTTTCCAGAATTATTATGTCTCTAGAGATAATGATATGATATTTAACTCAATTAAGTGTATCTACTATGCCATCATGACAAATATATCTGTATATCTCTATTTATCTACCTATGTGTATGGGTTATAGATAATTGGATTTTGCTTAGAAATATGCAATTCTGTAACATAATACAGTATATGCATCACTTATCCTTTCCAATGCTTTTCTAAGCTTCTCTGTTTTGCAAAAACAGCTAAAAGCAATAGTAGTTATATGTTGATTTGTTGATAATGAAGTAAAAGTGCCAGGCTGACCTTCACATATCCAGAGTCCATTTTCATTTATAAAAATTCGATGTCCTTAACATCAAAAAATGGTGTTCATGTATCTACTTTCTTATCTGAACTGCCTGAGAGGTTGAAATGTCCAACACCCACAGAACTCATTTTTTGGGGGGGACTTAATGGTTCCAGACATTTAAGGGAATATTTGTTAAGTCATTAGCTGACTACTAATGCTAACCTAACTGAGACTTCATTGGTCACAAGCAACAAATAGCAGGGACTTTTCATATTTAGAACAGAAAAGTCACAAAATAAACAACTATTATAATAAATAGCAACTACAAACTCTGGAGAGGGGAGAGAATCTGAAGTTGCCATACTGTAATATATAAAATGCACAAGTTCTCAACAAACAGTTATGAGACATGCAAAGAAACTAGAGAGTATGGCCCATACAAAGGACAACAGATGCAGCCACTCTCCAAGAAACTGGCTCTAAAGAAACACAGACATTAGACTTAATAAACAAGCCAGCTATTTTAAATAAGTTCAGAGAACTAAAGGAAATCACAGCTAAAGAATAATGTGTTGGCAAATAGAGACGTCCACTAAATAGACATAACTTTTAAAAATGAACCAAATAGAAGTCCTGGAGTTGAAAAGTCAATAATGAAATGGTAAAAAAATCAACAGAGGGACTCAAAGGCAGATTTGAACAAGCCGGAAAACAAAAATCAGTGAACTTGAGTATAGCTCAGTTGAAATTATCTGGCCCAATGAACAAAAAGATAAAAAGAATAAAGGGAAATATAAAAGAACACAGAGACCTGCAGAACATCATCATACCAGCATCTATACAAGGCAGTCCCAGTAGAGGAGAGAACAAAAGGACCAAACACAATATTTGAAGACCTAATGGCAAAAACCTTCCCAAACTTGATGAAAAAATATAAATATATACAACCAAGAAGTTTAATAAACTTCAACTAGGATACAGTCAGAGAGATTCTTACCTAGATACACCCAAGACTGTCATTATCTGATCATCAGATCACTCAGGCCAGAAGACAAGGGCATGGCATCTTCAAACTGATGAAAGAAAAATGCTGTCAACTGAGAATTCTATACCCAGAAAACATTATAAAAAATTAAAGTGTAATTACACATTCCCAGATACACAAAACCTAAAAGAATTTACTGCTAGTTGACGTGTCCTGCAACTAATCCTAAAGGGAGTCCTTAAGGCTGAAATTAAAGTAAATTAAAGAATAATTAAAGAGCACAGGTAAAGATAAGTACCTAAGTAAGTTAAATCTCCTCATCACAGTGAACTCACCCCCTTTTGGAGCAGCCCTCATTACATATTATACCTTAATTTGACCCAAACAAGCTGCCTCTGGTGTTTTTACTCAGTAATGTTTCTTGGGGTACAAGTAGCAAATTGAATTTCTACTCTTATTTGAAAGCTTGCGGTTATTTGACATTTAACACTTTCCCCTGAGTCTCCTTTCCCTAAGATAACTTATCCCACATCAAAGAACCAACCTCTTGCTTAGCTAAGGCTTGTCAACTATATTCCCACTGTCAGAATACCCGGTGTTCACATTCTGGCATCTGGGCCATATTTGCATTGCTTCATTGTAATCACCCCTTTCCTTGAGTGTCAAGGGCTAAAGATACTCTTGTCCATAAACTGCCATAACATGTTCCTCATGCCATGTTTATCTATGACTTTCTATCTCCCCAGTCATACTGTAAGGAAATGAAGTTCAAAATCATGACTTTTATTATGAAAACCTAAATTGTTAGATTTGAAGAAAAGATAAAAGCAACGAGAGCAACTGTCAGACCCATTTTGTAATGAGACAACTGAGACCTGGGAAATTATATGATACTTTCCAAGTTCATACAAACAATATTCCCTCGCCACCTAATACCAGAGCTCTTTCTCATAATAATACTATGGCATTTTGTAGTGCAGACATCTCAAGCCAACAGCGTGTTTTTCTGCTGATCATGTTTTCTTTCTTTTCCAAGGATGTCCAACCTTTTGTCATCTCTGGGCCACACTGGAAGAAAAAGAATTGTCTTGGACAACATATTAGATACGTGGTCTATTAATCACCAAAAAAATCTCATAATGTTTTAAGTAAATTTACGATTTTGTGTTAGGCTGCATTCATAGCATCCATAGACTGCAGGTTGGACACCCCTGCAAGTTTACACAATATTGTAAAATCAGAAGATGCCACATAAAACTATGGAGAAACAATTGGGAGATCCTATAAATCTTAGGCCTGTGTTCCATGTGTAATAGTATATTGTTTATGGTTTATGTCAATAGTCAGTGGTACCTAACATGTTTTATATCAAGAAAACATTCTCCATGCATCCTGTCTGACTCCTGTAGTCATTTGTATTTGCAAGCCAAAAGTTGATGTGGTATTTTATACTCTTAGTAACATTTTAGTATCTCTGGTAGGACAACTAAGGCAATACAGAACTTGAATACACATACATAAAAGAATCTTTACATATGCATATATATGAATGCACTTGTATAGGTTAGGTTATCTTAGGTTTTTCCAGACGTAAAGTAGTGGCAGAGAAACACGGTGATTTAGAGGTCCCAGGAGTTAAACAGCCTGCTTCAAATCCCCATTTTCCACTTTGCAGCTATCGTAGCATTGGGAAAGTCACTTAAACTTACTGAGACAGGGTTTCTTCATTTGTAAAGTGAGTATGACAGCATTTTTGGAAGAATAAAGAAAAGGAATGGACATTTTAGCAATAAATGTTCATTTTGGGAATTTATTGCAGCCTGGGAGCTGAAACCAAGGTCCCCTAACTTCTAGTGCAGAAATTTTTCTACTGTGTCTCCTTTTCACACCTACCATCATTTAGGTACCTTCCTAGTTCCTGTTTCCTGCTGCTGTGCAGAGTAAAAGCTTCATGGAGTGGGAACATTCTGAAATGTCTTACATCTAAGCACTCAGTGAGCAACTACACATTTTTAACATTCTGTGCTCACCAAATCCACCCCCAAGGATTCTTAAATGGGGAATCTCATGACTGCCCTGTGTGGGTGGTGCTCACTGAGTCATATAGTTAGTTTGATCCTGAATAGGACTAGATGGTTTATGTCTAATTAACCATGATTGTTGAAGAATAAAAAAGATGATAATCAAATTTCATGCTTTGCTTGTATATCAATGCTGTGGAAGTACAACTGATTTCCTTTTCAGATGTTGCTAGGAGACTTGCACAATTCATTCACCATGTAAGTGGGCAGCTTTACCTCTAGTTAAATCCATGATGTGCTGAAATTTACCTGTGCCCCAAATCTAGAATACTCAGTACCATGTCTGGGGGCAGCCAGACTTTGCAGCAACACATTGCATTCTCAGTTATCTTTCTTTTCTTCCCAGTACCAGGTTTTTGGCCCTGATTTTTCAAGATACCATTAAAAATTATATGACCAAATATTGCATAAAAAATTAGACTCAGGGAGCAGTGAGTTTTTTGAGACTGTATTTTCTCAAGCCTCTTGAAAATCATGGATAAAAGTGTCTGAAACATCCATGGCAGAATTTTTTAGAATTTATCCTTAGCTTACCTTACTTAGAAATACCTAGTGTAATTATAAAAACAA
>PVKM010040564.1:0-13414 GCA_004027735.1 Carollia perspicillata
TTTTAGGCCATTTTTATTTAATGTAATCATTGATAGGATTGAATTTTGAATGTATCATTTAAATAGTTTTTAATAGATGTCCATCTATTCTTTTTTCCCAAAAACTCTTTTCTGCCTTCTTGTGGGTTAATTGAATATTATTTTTATACTTCAATTTCATCCACCATTGGCTTATAAGTTACCTCACTTACGTTATTTTTTATTGATCGCTCTAAGGTTTACAATTTGCGTCTTTACTACTATCTACCTTTAAGAATGTTACAGCACTTCACGTCTAGTATACAAAGTCCACAACTGCACACTTTCATTTCCAAACATCCATCCTCTGTGCAATTTGTGCATACATTTTATTCCTACAATAGTCTATCACCGTGCTTTGGTACTATTTTTGCTTTAAACAACCAATTGTCTCATACAGAAATTAAAAACAAGAAGAATATCTTTTCCATTTATCTTAATTTTCGTATCACTTTTAGCACTCCTCTTTCTTTCTTTGGATTGACAACCACATTTCTGTGTGCTACAATATGAACTCTACCACTAACCTTCTGGAAGCCACCGCCCCGGACATTGATTGGGCTTCTGTAACGGGAGGTAGAGTGTGGTAGCCACTGTTGGCAGCATGCCGTCATCCTTTCACCTCATCTCGCTGCAAGCCTGCCCAACTTCCTATGGCCGACACCTGCCCTCTTCCTGAAGGAGCCCTCAACCAGTGACTGAAGAGTGCCTGTATTAGTTGGAGCTCTCCCCCCAAACAGAAGCAATAGGGTGTGCGTGTGCATGTATGTGTGTCTGGAGAGAGAAAGAGGGAGAAGAAGAGAGATTTATTTTAAGAAATTGGCTCCCATTATGGTGGGGCTGGCAAGTCTGAAATCTGCAGGGCAGGACAGTGGGTGGGAGATCCAGCGAGGAAGTGACACAACTCAAGTTCAAATATACTCTGTTGGCCGTCTGTTTCTCTTAAGGCCTTCAGCTGATTGAATGAGGGCCACTCATATTTTGGAAGGTCATCTGCTTTACTGAAAGTTTACTGATTTAAATGTTAATTGCATCTAAAAGGGAAAAAATAACGTCACAGTAACATTTAGACTGGTATGTGACCACAGCTCTGGGCACCCTGGCCAAGTGGACATGTGAAATGAACCATCACGACATTGACATTTAAGTTTCTCCAACTCCCTCCTCACTGTGGTGTGAAAACTGGGAGGGTCAGTCGTGTTGTGTGCCTTCCCCGAGCTCCTCACAGGGCACAGGCTCCAGCTGCCCACAGCGATGGCTCGCTCGGTAAGGCAGCGTTTGTTAGTGTCTCTCCCTTTGCTGCCTTTTTCCCTACGCACCCTTTCACCAGTGTGTCTTTTACAATAAACTTGCAATTGTATTCTTGTCTCTCTGTTTGCTTCTGGGAAAATTCCAAGTAAGATATGGAGCATAGAATCACCACGATGCCACATATAATAAGGAATTTCCTCCCCCAAATCTTTTGGATAATAAACAATCTAAAAATATCTTTCCATGACAGCACAGGTACAGTACAGACATTTTATCTCTATCCAACTTTTTTTTCTGAACCCATCACTACTTTTTTAGATAGATTACTAATTAACATAAAGTAGTTTTAAAGTTAGAGAAGTTGTTTTTTACTATGAGTCATAATAATCAATCTTGGAGACAAAGTTATGGTTAAGGGAATAATAATTTCTCACCCATTGTTAAGGGAATTTATAAATTGTGAAAAGAAAGTAGACAATTTTGTGAAAAGCATTCATGTATAACAAAGGAGCAGCCCAAATTTTGTGCCAAGGAACTAAACTCAAGACAGTGTAGCATAAAGATCATAAGGACGGAGTTTTTGTTTATATATGTACACTTATATTTTTATTTATTAGGCAAAGTATGTCATATAATCATGATGAATAATTTCTTACAAGGAATTTACCTCTTCTTTAACTTCCAAGTATTTTGTGAAGTTGCTTTATTTAAAATGCAAAATTATTGCAAAAGATCTAGTATGTATTTAATAATTAAGGGTATCTTGATTTTCATGTGTGTTTACCTTGAAAATGTTTCATTTTCTTATAGCCTGATTTTACATCATCTTTGATAGCATTTTGGGGGTCACAGACTATACTAAAATATTTTAAGGCAAATCTGTAAATTTTCAATTGAGACAAGAAAATTATACGAATAAGGAGGGCCGTACAAACTCTGTGTTTCACATCTAAACCACAGTGATCTGATGTGATGTGTTACAGTGACTCTATGTCCTGGGTTTTTCCGGATTGCCTGACAGAGAATGCTTGAAAACGAAAGCAAGTGTCAGAGAGCATTTCAGATGTGTCCTGATTTTTAATTCAAAATATGGTTCTCTTTGCCTTGGTTTCTGGTTTCATCATTTTTAGATTTATCTGCACTCCTAATCTCAAAGTCGTTTTCATTGAAAAAAATTCCCTCATTCCTGATTTAAAGTTAGTGATTACTGGTTAAGGTTCACTGCCAGAACCCCTCAGTCTGAATATTAATGCTGTCAGATATAATGCTACACACTACCATGATATAGCTTTTATTTTAAAATAGAAGTTTTTCAATATGACAGTAGTCTCTCTCTTAAACTGTAGGCCTGTGATTTATAATTTTAACACCTTTTTTAATACTAATACCAATGTTTATATTTAAAGCTTTCACCTTTGAATGAAATATGTGGATAGGCTGTTACTGACTCAAATCTTTTGAAATAAACTCTGCAAAGCAAGTAAAACTATTCACCTTACAAGTCAACTCCTCCTTGCATAAAAATAGTCATACGCTTTCAGCTAACCTGGCCGTCTCTGATTGAGTTTTGCTAATAAATGGGTTTTCAACACATGACCGAATGAGTGAGAATTTGCAGCACATTCAATAGCCAGTAAGCAATCTCGTCAAAGAAACTAACAGTGGACTTGAAATTAGCTGACATACTTGCTCAGCACAGAGCTCTCATGTTGCTGCTGCCTCCAATGTCAAACTCTGGCAGGGCGAAGGGATCGACGTGGGTATGTGCTAAACTCACCCACCATAGCCAGTAGGATTTCCTGTTGGTGTGATGTCATCATCTACTAAATAAACAGTAACATTCTAGAAAATGGTCATGATTTGATGAGGTTATGAACAGCAGCTGTTAAAAGCAAAAACATTGTAATTATACAGATGTGACTTTTACACCGCAATTAATGACCTAACTAAATAGGGAACTAATTGTATTCCCTTGTTCCAGCCTCTCTCAGTCTTGAGTTCTCTCTTCTGTAAAATGGAAATCATAATCACCCCTACTCCAGAGAGCTATGTGGGTATTAAATGAGATATTACATACAGAGTGCTTTGTTCAACACCTGGCACAAAGGACTGCTTAAATAAACCCCCAAGTGGGCAGAGGGATGATGTAACAGTACTGATTTGCATAAAATAATGCTTTTCGGTGCTTTCTTTCATTTTACTTACTGTAAAATCTTAATAAACGTATTAAGGTCGCTCTGTGTCCTAGAATGCCAATGATCATCCAAACCTCAAGTACTACTTTTACTGAGGTAATCATTTTTGATGAGAAAAAAAAACGTATTTTAAAATTCTTCACATCACTGATTTCTAAGCTGAGTCTGCATACCCAGGAGATAGCAAAGATGCTCCATTTGGGTGGAGAATTAGAGTGTCTACATCAGTTTTCTTTCTTTTGAGTTTTATTTTTGTTAGTGTAGCAGGACATGTACGGAATTGGTAAATAAACATACATGTTCCAGGGAGGTCTACTGTTCTGGGTGGGTAGTCACAGAGTTTTGGAATCCATTGTTTTAGAACAGGAGTTGGCAAACTACAGCCCATGGGCCAAATCTGGCCCACGACTTATTTTTATAAATAAAGTTTTATTGAAACAAAACCAGACCAATTCGTTTACATGTTTTCAGTGACTGCTTTTATGCTATAGTGGTAGACTTAAGTAGTTGCAACAGTGACTAGATGCACTGGCCTGCAAAACCTAAAATATTTACTAGCCGGCACTTTAAGTGTGTCAACCCCTGCTCTAGAGAATGGTTTTATGGGAGGGTGGGTAATATAATTCACACTGTAGCCTGGTTTTGTGCCTTTCCACACCTGTGCTATCACATCCACTAGCTGATTCCAGAAAGTGGGTGATGCTTCCCAGCCCCTTACTACTGTGAGGCTGGTCCGTGGACTGGCAGCATCAGCATCACCTAGAAACCTATTTTAAATATAGATTTTTGGGTCCATCTCAGACCTTTCAGAACCTGCTTTTGAACAAGACCTACAGGATATTGTGTTAACATTAAAGCTTGAGAAAAAGCAGTCTCATCTCTATAACAGGTCAAATATTAGTGGAAGGCTTGCAACCTTCACCGTACCTTAAATGGCTATTAGTTTTAGATTTCTCATTGTACACATATTAGCTCCCGCATTGCACCGATGAGCTGATTTGCCATATATAGAGAACCAGGGGAGCTGGCATGGTCTGGCTCTCCTCCAGTTTGTATTTATATATGGAAAGGCTCAGTCAACCATGTATAAGCTTTGGGGCCTCTCTCTCTTATTAAAAGAAAGAAATGGTATGTTATTCTTGAAGGCTGCAGCGTGATGACGTGCTCACTGTTGGAGAAACATATGCATTGAGGCAGGACTATTGACCTCCAGATTTTACTGTCCATAGTGGTTTAGGTTTTTTTCTTCGGTACGACAGTTCTGTAAGAAGGTTAAAGACAGATTTCCCCATCCCTGCGCCTCACAGAGAAGAGATGCGTGAAGAATTCACTGCAGCACGGATGTGCTTCTTAGGCCCGCCGGCTGACTCTGGGCTGGGCACCTGGGCTGGGGGCTGAAAGGCCCATCGGATCAGGCCCACTGCACCCCCGGGTCAGAGCCAACCCACCCCTTCCTTCCACGGGGTTCCGTCATGGGGTTTTCAGTTTTCCTAATGAACTATTAATGAGGTGGGTGTAATTTATTGAATGGGGCGAGGGAAACTTGCCGTGCCTGGAGAGATGTTTCCTGAAGGGAACAGAAAAGTTATGAAATAAATCGTCCCCTCTTTAATTAGCAGCTTTGGCTAGCCGACTTGAAATGACTGAGCAACATGTGAAAATAAGCCAGCAGTTTAGTCAGAAACCAAACACGAGCCTCATTTGCTGCCCACGAAGAGATTTATGCAGTTTGGGGCGAATGTGTCAGGGACGACACGAGTTCGTTATGTGAGGCACCACCATGAGACGGTCCCTCTCCTTCTGCCACAGACCTGAAAAAACCCTCAACCCGGTTCCCTTCCCTTTTGATTCCAGGGTGATGGTCAAAATGAATAAAAACCAGAGAACTCCAGGAAGTTCTCTGGAGTTCTCCCGATGTTTTAGGATTATCTTCCTGCCTGTGTATCTGTGGGTTTGCCTTCTGCATATCAATCTTACTTTCGCATCACAGAATGCCTGTTCTCTGATTTGAACAGGCTCTTTGCCACAACTGCTTCTCAGCAGATGTATAACGCTCTGTGTTCGATTCATACATTGAAAACACGTGTCCGTTCGGCTCAGGTCTACATTCACCAGGGCCTACTATTCATTAGAACGTGCTGGGTACTGTGCAGGAGGATGGGGAAGGGGAATCTGTAAGGTAGGGGATTCTGGGTGGAGGAATCTTAGAGAGTTCATAAGAAAAAAAATGGAATTGACTATGGAACAATTTTAACTTACCATACTAGTTGAGTACATTTAGATTATTATTCTTTTTTATTTCATAATATAGATCATGTTCAAAATCTCAAAAGAACACTGGCCCATTGCCTGACCCAGCAACTCTCCCTGCCCTAAAAACTGCACAGGTAAAATGTGTTGTTCTTCATCCTGATATTCCGCAGCAGAGCCAATTATATTTGTCCACATGAGAGCCCACTCACACCTTGAGACTCTAAGTTTCAAGTTGAACCTGACCCTCCCGGGGTTGCAATCCACCTTCCATGGCCAAAAATGATTTCCTGCCTTGAAGAAGGACTTAACAAGCTTGTGTACACGGCTCGCTGGAACATTTTGATGAGCTAAATGCGGACCAATCAAAAACATATGGATTACGTTTTCTTGACCATACGTGTGATTTTAACAGAAATGAATGTGTCCCCAAGCATTTTGTTCTGCCGGACTTTCTGTCTGGACACCAAACCTGACCACGATGCCTGGAAGGGGCGGAGTGCAGCTTGGCATTTCCAAGCTGATGAGGTGGATTTTTATTAGAACCTGTAATTTCTTTTCCTGCCGCCTGTTTGAAGATTTTTGTGAGGGATCAGTCCAGATGAGCCCACTCTTGGCTTCTCAGCCATCCCCTTCCCTCAGATGGTTGCTTTCCCCCACCCGGAAACTCAGAGGGAATGAGGATTTGCTCTACTTTCACGGGGGAGGCTTGTTTTCCTAATCCAGCCTTGAAGAAAACAAATCACCCCCACCTGCTTCCCACCCCATGTTAGAAATTAAAAAAGAAAAGGGATCTGAGAGCTTTACCCCTGTCCCAGAGCTATTACCAAAAAGTTAGTAACTCATGTTTTCTTGTTACTTCAATTCTATTTACATTTGTCAGCTAGTATTTCCTATTCATGAAATTCAAACTGTGATATTCCAGTCTTTTTTCCATGCCTTGGGGTGGAAGAAAGAAACTACTTTCCCAGAGGCCTATGTCTTCTCCCACGGCCTTGATGAACGCTGCTTTGCCCACCTGCTGCCGGGAAAGCAGAGACGATTCAAATGTGGGCACGGCTTCTCCGGAGCTGGAGGAGGAGGGCTCATTTGAGGAAGAACAGACCACTAATAAATTGCATGGTCATTACCCTTTATGCATACTTGTTCTAATAGGTGTCGCAGATTCCTGCCTCCTAATAAGGAAAGGAAGTAGAAAAACACATAAATTCTCTCAAGGGAGTCAGACAGCCTGAAGCCACATTCGACAGCTGCAAACGTTACCATGAGCACAAAAGCAAAACAGGGCTTAGCAGAGTGATGCATTGCCAGGGATTCTGGCAAAAGCTCCTTGGATCCAGACTATGTTTTGCACTGTTTCAGTTGAAAAGAAGAGTAGCACTCCTGCCTGCCACATGTGATGGAATTTGGAGATTAAATAAACAATGGCATTAATTAATCTAAAAGGGCTTTGCTTGCCTTTATACCACAGATTTGTCTGTTTGTTTGCTTATTTACTTTAGTTGTTTTTTTTTTCCTTTTTTTAAGTCTCAGCAGTTCACAGTTTGGCACAAGATGGAGGCTTGTTTTGGTCCAATGCCAGCGTTATTAAGTCTAATTTTCGAACATTGGATGGTTTGCTCAGGTACTGGTTCTTTTCCCTTCCTCCCTTCTCCCTTTCCTCCTTTCCTTTCCTTCTCTTCTTCTTTTCTGTGATTCTCTTCTCTGGAATGATCTGGGGATTTGTTAGAGATGCACTGCACTGATTTATGGTGACTGCAAAGGGGAAATTCAGGTGCCTATTTAAGAGGCCATTAGTCTACCCACCCCACTCTGAGGGTTTATGGCCTTACAAGAAAGTCCATGAGAATATATGGGGCCAGAGTTCAAAGTGGGCCCCAAAGTCAAGGCAGCAGATATGGATTCCTTGTGTATTTTGATTTGGTCCAAATTTGCCTCTTAGTTTTGTTAATTAAGACCACGTCTTTCCCAGGGGCTACAGTTAGTTTTTGCACAAGGACGTGTTCCAAGCTTTCTTTTGCAGCAACTGTTCAGTTTCATCTAGTCTCACACTGACTTTGGGAAGTTACTTTTGAGAAGAATGTATGATTCTGATTTTTTTAAGTGATTTGTTTCACCTAGTTTTGCACAAAATTGACGCTGGGATATTCTGTTCTTGGAAGGCCCTTATTTTCCTGAGAAGCAGAATCCCACGGGAGTGGCTGTTTTCATTAAACAAGCAGGAAGGGCGTTCCTTCATTTCTTCCCAATATTTTTAATACTGTACTGAAATGCAGTATGAATGAAAGGCCTCTTTACCCCCCTCTTCTCCGGACCTCTGTCCATTTTCCAAACCAGAGAGTTAATCTAGGAAGATAGGAAGTCAGGCCTGCGTCTCATTTTCTAGTATCCAGCCAGGCATTTTTCTTTATTTCTCCATTTCATATTACAGACAAGGAGACTGTGCTATTTCACAGAGTTTCACATTTAGCCAAGGACACATGGGCAACCATGGCGGAAACATAACGGCAAAAATCCCCAAGGCCAGTGGTCTTCAGAATATTACAGGAAACTCCAGGGTCCCTTAACAGTGTTTCAGATGTTGAAACTTTCACTTCCAAATAAATAACTTTTGGGAAACCATGTGGCAATAATTATTAAAATTAAAAGTACCTGTAGTCTTTGATCTAGCACCTAAACTTTGGGGGAATCTTTCCTTTGGAAATGAATAACACAGTATATTAAGATAATATGTTTGTGTCTACATTTATATGTATCTATTTGTCTACACACACACACACACACACACACACACTTATTTGAATCAAGAGGCTGGAAACAATTTAAGTGGCCAACAGTAGTCACCTTAAAATGGTGGCACACCCTTGCAGGATGTCCCCGACGTGTCACTAGGTAAGATTCTCATTACATAAAAGGCATGACTGTCAAAAGACTCCAGTCATTATTTGCAATCCCAAATTTAAAAAAATAATCTTTTCACCAAGCGTTCTTATTGGCCTTATTTATATTGACATGATTTCACTATTGTGTATAAAATATAGATTATGTGCATAAGAATTTTTGTGTAAATGAGTTACATGTAAGATTTAATCAGAGAAAATAAAGAAGTCATGTCACAGGGTGACCCCCTCAGAGAGAGAAACCCAGCAGGGGAAGGCTGGTGGGCATCTGATCTGTGTTTGTGATGTTTTATTTCTTAAGGTAGATGGTTAGTATAAGAGGAGTCATTATGATATCCTTTATATTCTTTTGTTTGTCTGAAACATCCCCAAAATGTTTAAGGAGTGTGGTGTTCTAAATGGTTTTGAAGCCCGAGGCAGAAAGGTCACTGCAAAGTGTGACATCAGTATGGGAAACATGTGGGTAAGGTGGCTGAGCACAGTGTCTCCACACAAGTCACACCTACGTCCTTCCAGCTGGGCCTCCCCACTGCCTGCCAGTTGTCCGGGACAATGCAATGAGTGCAGAGCAAATACGAGTGTGGCACAAATGCTTCAAAGGTGGTTGAGAATCTGTTGAAAGTGAACCACATTCTGGAAGGCCTGCAATAAGCAGAACATCTGAGAACATTGAATGTATACGGGCTGCAATCAACAGATTGGCTGCTGATAGTATGAGAACTAGATTCTGATCCCAGGATTCCAAAAACTACTGTGTCCAAGATTCTGATGCAGGATTTTGGCTTGAAATGTGTCACGGCAAAATTTGTTCCACGGCTTCTGCTACCAGAGCAGAAGCAACATCGTGCTGCAGTTGCTAATGACTTGATTCAAACAGCTACCAATGAACCAGATTTCCTCCAGATGATCATAACCAGAGATGAATCCTGGGTCTATGGCTCTGATCTGGAAACGAAGGCCCACTCATCCCAATGGAAGTCACCTGGTTCTTCACACCTGAAGAAGGTGTGGCAAAGTCACAGTAACATCAAGACCATGTTAACTGTATTTTTTTATTGGGAAGGTGTTGTCGGTTACAAATATGCCCCTCCAGGCCAAACAATTAATAAGAAGTACTACCTCAATGTTGTTTGTAAGTTGAAAGACACCATATGATGAAAATGGCTGCAGCCATGGCAACTGGTGATTGGCAGCTTCATTACAACAACACGCCCACTCATACATCATGTCTTGTGCAGGGTTTTTTTTGCGAAACATCAAATCATCCAGGTGACTGAGACCCTAGAGCTCAGATTTGGCACCCTGTGACTTCTGGCTTTTCCCAAGGCTAATACCACCTTTGAAAGATAAGAGATTTCAGACTGTCAAAGAGATTTAGGAAAATACAATGGGGCAGCTGATTGCCATTCTGACAAAGGATTTTTCAGATTTTTCAGAACATTTTAATAGTGGAAGAGAAGCTGGGAAAACTCTGCGAGGTCCCAAGGTGCCTACTCTGAAGAGGATCGAGGTGTTATCATCCTATGTACAATGTTTCATGTATCTTGTACCTTCTTCAATAAATGTCTCCATTTTTCATAGTATGTGGCTGGATATTTTCTGGACAGACTTCATATGTATGTGTATATACCATAAAGTTCATCATTTTAAGTGTACAATTCAGGGCTACTTCGTATATTCACAAAATTGTGTAACCATCACCAGTATCTCATTGGAAAACATCTTCATCACCCCTCAGAAATCTCTGTACCCTTTAGCAGTCACTGCACAATACCCAGAATCCCTCCTTTTCTACCCCTGGCAACCACTAATCTACTTCTTGTCTCTGTGGATTTCCATATTTTGGATATTTCATATAATGAAATCATACAATAGGTAGCCTTTAGTGTTGGGCTTATTTGAGTTTGTATAAGGTTTTTGAGGTTCAATCTTGACATAGCATGTATCACTATTTCATTCCTTTTTATGGCTGAATAATATTCCATTGTAAGAATATACTACTTTTTTTCTTCATTTTTTAAAAAAATTTTTATGCTTGCCCGAGGACTTGCTCATTGATCTTAGAGAGAGGAGAAAGGAGGGAGCGAGAGAGAGAAACATTGATGTGAGAGAGACATCCATCAGTTGCCTTTCATACTGACAGGGGACTGAACCTGCAAGCTAATCATGAGCCCTGACCAGGAATCAAACCTTCCCATTATGGGATGATGCTCCAACCAACTGAGCCACACTAGCCAGGACACCACATTACCTTTTTTTAATCATTCATCTGTTGATGACATTTGGATTGTGTTGGCTTTTTGGCTACTGTGAACAATGCTGCTATAAATGCCCATTTACAGTTTTTGTGTGATGTATGTCTTCAGTTCTCTTGGGTATATAGAGAGGAGTAGCCTTGCTGAGTTATATGGCAACTCTACATTCAACAGCTTGAGAAACTTGCAAACTTTCAAAATGCGGCACCATTTTACAACCCAGTGGCAATGTATGAGGGTTCCAGTTTCTCCACATCCTCATTAATACTTGTTCTTATTTTCCTTTTTTATTTTAACCAGGCTCATGAGTGTAAAGTTGTATGTCCTGTTGTGGTTTGATTTGCACTTCCCCAACTCCTATAATGTTGAACATCTTTCATGTACTTGGTATTCATTTGGTTTGTTTGTTTGTTTTTTGTTTGTTTTTTTTCACTGTGAACATTCCACCATTTATTGAGACATGACTCATCCCAAAGGAATTATGTGAGTGTGTTGAAACAAGGTTTCTTCTTCTTCTCCTTCCTCTTCCTCCTCTTCTTCTTCTTCTTCTTCTTCTTCTTCTTCTTCTTCTTATTCTTATTCTTATTCTTATTCTTATTCTTCATTTTAACTAATTTTTCAATCACCTGTTTATTCCTCTTAACACATTCATGGCATAACATATTATCTTATAGGTCTGAGGATGGGAAAGTGCAGGCCGGCAACAGGAGAGAGATCATCTTCTTGGGGTTGTCGGGCACCCAGGCCTGACTGGCATGGAACTGCAGACAAACCCACTTTTCTTTGTCTCCCAAAAGAGGTGTGCCATGGACCACACACCACCTGACAGCAGATGTTTGCAGCAGAAAGTTCTCAGCAGGAACAGGAATGGAGCATGAATTTACAGGCTTAGGCTGCAGGGCTCCTGCAGCAATTCTTGACCATCCTGCCAACATGGCCTCCTGAGCCATAGTTGTCATATCAACTGTATTGGTCTCTTTCTCTCACTCATCTTACATCTTTTGTTACTCCTTGTTCTCCTGGTCACCATCTTGCATTTCCTTGAACAGAGCTGCAATGTGTCCTCCTGTGGTGTTCCAGCAACACTCTGTTTTTCTTCAGAGTAAGCATGTTCCCTCAGCCTCATATAAATCTCTATTTTCTTGCCTTCAGTACTCAAATTAATTTGTTGGCACCAGTCTTGCAAAGTGTCACAATGTACTTTATAATTGAAGGAAAAATGCTTGGAAGGGGAAGAATTGGTTTGGGACAACCTTTGAATTGTTCATTCACTCGAGGAAGATAAACTATATTGTTTGTCCCAGGCATCCTCAGGTCGGCTTTGGAGGTCGAAGAAACACTTGGTTCCATTTGATGTTCTTCATTATGTTCCTCATTAACTGGAACCAGTGTGCAAATCACACTTTCTTCATCCAATTTATCTTCAAAGAAATCCTTTTTGTTGCTACCCAAACTCGAGCTGGTCATTTCCAGGAACATCAGAGGAAGGAAAAGCCAGCAGTGTTGAGGACACTTGCAGTTTACCCCTTTTAACCTCTTGGTATTCATTGGTATATACTCTTTTAATAAATGGTTATTCAAATTCTTAGCTTATATTTAAATTGGGTTATTTGTCTTTTTATTGTTGGGTTGTATGAGTTCATGTAGTCTTCATTTAAGTGTCTTAACAGATATACTTGCAAATATTTTCTCCTATCCTTTTGATTATATTTCTATGTCCTTGATGTTACTATTTGCAGCACAAAAGTTTTAATTTTGATTAAGTCCAGTTTATCAATTTTTTCATCACTTGTGTTCTCAGTTATATCTAAGAAGCCATTGCTTAATACAATGACAAGAAGATTTATCCCTATGTCTCTTTCTAAAAGTGTTATAATTTTAGCTCTAATACTTAGATCTTCTAGCCATGTGAGTTAATTTTTTTGTATGGTATGAAATAATGGATCATCTGCCTTCTAGGCATGTGTATCCAATTTTTCCAGCACCATTTGTTGACACCCTGATAGACAATCAAATGACCATAAATATAAGAAATTATTTCTGGATTTTCAATTTCGTTTCATTGAATTAAATGTTTATTTCTATGCCAGTACAACACTGTCCTGAGTATTGTATCTATGAAATAAGTTTTGAAGTCAGGAATTTTAAGTCCTTTAGTTGTTCTTCTTCTTAAACATTGTTTGGGATATGCTGGGTCCTTTGCATTTCTGCATAATAAAGAGTTTGGCTGGTCTTCATCTTCAGTTTCTGGAAGGTAACCTCTAAGCCTTTGAATTTCCTGGGTGATAGGAGTGTCTTTGTTATTCATATTGGGCCTCTTGGACAGCATGGGATAGTTTAGGCTAAGGAGGTGACCATGTGACTAGCAAGTGAGAGCTTTGACCTAGGTGATATTAACCCAGCCTCCAGAAAGTGTAGTGGGGATGAGGAGTGGGTTTAATCATGTGGCCAATGATTCAATCAACCATGCCCATGTAATAAAGTCTTGGCAAAACTCTGAACATGGAAGCTTGGGTGAACTGTGATGCCAGGAGTGTACCACATC
>PVKM010040565.1:0-13407 GCA_004027735.1 Carollia perspicillata
GTAGTCTTGGTTGCAGGTCCTTGCTCTTCATTACTTGAAATATTTCTTGCCATTTCCTTCTGGCTTGTAGCGTTTCTGTTGAGTAATCAGCTGCTAGCTTTATTGGAGCTCCCTTGTATATTACTATCTGTTTCTCCCTTGCTACCTTTAAGATTCTCTTTTTGTTTTTAAATTTAACCATTTTAATTACAATATGTCTTGGAGTGGGCCTCTCTGGGTTCATCTTGATTGGGACCCTCTGTGCTTCCTGGACTCAAATGACTTTTTCTCTCACCAAGTTAGGGAAGTTTTCTGTCATAACTTTTTCATACAGATTTTCCATCACTAGCTCCTCTTCTCCTTCTGTTAACCCCTCTCCTCCAGCTCACTGTTTTGATCTTCTACTTTATGCAGCCTGCTTTTAATTCCTTCTACTGTGTTCTTCATTTCAGGTATTATACTCTTCATTTCTTCCTAGCTCTTATTAATGGTTGTGTGTCCTTTTTCATGCTAGTGTATTTTGTAATAAGTTCCTTGTAGCTTTCCTGGAGTTCTTTGTAGTTCTCACTGAGCTCATTGAGCATCCTTATAACCATTATTTTGAACTCAATGTCTTATAGTTTGCTTGCCTCAATTTCATTTATCACTGTTTCTAGGGATTCTTCCCTTTCTTTCAGTTGAGGTTTGTTTCTTTGCCTCCTCATTTTAGATGACTCTTTTTGTTTGTTTCTGCTTCTTAGATTGATCTTCTCTGACTCCCTGTCTTCATGGTATGACCTTCTGTGATAAGACACCTGTGGATTCAGTGGTGCAGTCTCCTTGATCTCCTCAATGTGATGCTCTTGAGATGCCCTTTATGCCATTTATGTTGGCTCTCTGGTTGTAATTGGGTTTTGGTTGTTGTTGGGTCTTTCTTTGGTGGGTCCTCTCCACTGGCTGACTATTTGAGAGTCACAACACCCACCACATCTTTTATGTTGTTGTACAGGTGCTGCCAGAACAAAACCAAACAACCCCCCACAATATTAGCTCCCACCCACAATCACACTATCAACAGCAAATGAACTGGTATTAATAAAGGTGTAAGTAGATTAAAACTATTATAAGAAAGGAACAATGAATATGAGATGACTAACTGAAAGAGAAACAATTTTGAGAGGGTGGAGAGAGGAGCAATAAGTAAGGAATAGGGACAAGGCAAAGAGGAAGACAGAAAAATTTACATCGTAAATAAAAATGGAAGGGAAAAAGGCAGAATGGAGTAAGAGAAGGGAAGCATATAGTGTTAGGTTTAAACAGAAATTTAAAAAAATAAATTAAAAAAAGTAGTGAAATAGAGAAGAAAAAATATGAACCAAATTGGAGAAAAGGATCCACCACAGTACTATCAACAACATTGAGCAGAGATTAATATAGGTGGGAGGAGAATAAGGGGGAAGTAAGAAAGAAAAGCTTAAGAGATGTCTAAAGGAAAGAGAAGTGATTTTGGGATGATAGAGGGAGAAGGAATACTAAGAATGAAGAGTGAAAACCAGGCTAACATGGGGAAAAATTAAAATTTAAAATGAAAAAAGGAAAGGGCAGAAGTGAGGCAAAATGGAGTAGGGGAGGGGAATGGTAAAATATGAGATTTGAAATACTGCAGTACTGAAGATCCTGAAATAAAATTGGAGAAATGCAACAGCCACCACCATATCCACAACCAACAAACAATGACTGATAAAGGTGGAAAGAGAGTAAGGGTATTTTAAGAATGGGAAAAAGGATGTGAGATGACTTATGAGAAGAGAAATGGTTTTGAATGGTTGGAGGGGGAGAAATAGTAAGAGTGCGGAATGGAAACAACTCATAGCAAGAGAGAAAATAAAATTTAAAACAAAAATAAGGGGAAAGAAGAAGGTAAAATGGAGTAAGAGAATGGAAGAGCAAAATATGAGATTTGAAGTAAACTATAATGTAAAAATTAGTGACTTAATATGCACAGAGTTGAAGTATAAGAAATGAATGTTAAAAAGCTATGCAGGAGAGAAAATAATGCAAATCATGAAGAAGACCATGGTGGAATTCATCTCACTGTTTTTTCTTTCTGTATCTGCCCAGGGTGATACCAGATGGTGTCCCACTTTGGCCCTAGGCAGCCTGTTCCAGGCTACCAGCAATCCACAGACTGTGGCTGTCTCCTTCCATTGTTAATCCAGTCAATCTATAATCAGTAGTCAGGCACCACAGGGTGGGGCAGAGTAATTCCTGTGGGCAGGGACACTGCTTTTCCTCAGGCTGATGCTACTCAGAGGGGTCTACTCTGCCTGAGCAAGATGGCTTCTGCAGTATGGTGGCAGCTCCCTCAGTTCCCTCCCAAAGCCTCCATCCCCAGAACTCTCCACCAGCATCTGTAGTCCACTCAGCCCCTACTTTGTCAGATCCCAGGGTAAGTCGCTGCAAATGAAATTACATGTGTTGACCCTTTAAAAGTCTCTCTGTGGTTGCAGCAATCTCTCTCTGGCAGACAGAAACCCTGCTGCTTTTCACAGCTGGGTGTTATTTGGGTTCCTTTCCAGCTCTGTTGCTGTAGGCTGGGGAGCCTAGCTTCAAATTTAGACCCCACACTTTCAGGGGGAAGCCCCCAGCCACTGAATTTCCCTCTGGCACCTCTGCTGCCACCCGTGGGAGCCCAGCCAGCCCTCTGGTGTCTCCCCCTCACTCTGTACCAATCACACTGTGGCAAAGAGGTTTTTTCTGTCTGTCCCTGGTTATAAGGCTTTTCTCCAGCTATTGTTCCATTGCTTATTCTGCATGATTTCTCTACCATTTAGTTGTAATTCCAGATTGGTTCTGGGAGGAGGTCAGTGCAGCTTCTACTTAACTCCTGCACCCCCGTGGATCTCTCCTCTTTTCATCACTTTTAATAGTCCTTGCTGGTCCCTTCTAGCCTTCAAAGTTTCTTTGAGATATCAGTTGACAGTCTGCAATATGCCATGCTACTAAGACAGGGGGTCAAAGCAGCTCTACCTAATACATAGAAACAAATACAGGGAGGCTGCCAAAATGACGAGACAAAGAAATATGGCCCAAATGAAAGAACAGAACAAAACTCCAGGAAAAGAAGTAAACAAAATGGAGATAAACAATCTATCAGATGCAGAGCTCAAATTACTGGTTATTAGGATGCTCAAGGAACTCATGGGGTACTTCAACAGCATGAAAGAGACTGAAGCAGAAATGAAGGTTATGCCAATTAACCTTGATGTAAATAAAGAAATAAAGAAAAATTTACAGGGAATCAACAGTGGAGTGGATGAAGTCAAGGATCAAATCAATGATATGGAACATAAGGAAGCAAAAAACATTCAATCAGAACAAGAAGAAGAAAAAAAAATTCAAAAGCCAAGGATAGGCTAAGGAGCCTCTGGGACAACTTCAAATGTACCAACATTCAAATCATAGGGGTGCTGGAAGGAGAAGAGAAAGAGCAAGAAATTGAAAAAAAAATAATGAAAGAAAACTTCCCTAATTTGGTGAAGGAAAGAGACATACAAGTCCAGGAAGCACAGAGAGTCACAAACAAGGTGGACACCAGGAGGACCACACCAAGACACATCATAATCAAAATGCCAAAGGTTAGAGACAAAGAGAGAATCTTAAAGGCACCAAGAGAAAAGCAAATACTTACCTACAAAAAAGTTCTCATAGGACTGTCAGCTCATTTCTCAAAAGAAACCTTACCAGCAAGAAGGGACTGGCAGGAGGTATTCAAAGTGATGAAAAGCAAGGAACTAAAACTTAGATTACTCTATCCAGCAAGGCTATTATTCAGAGTTGAAGGGCAGATAAAATGCTTCCAAGACAAGGTAAAGCTAAAGAGTTCATCATCCCTAAACCATTGTTATATGAAATGTTAAATGAACTTATTTAAGAAAAAAAGAAGGCCAAAACTATAAACGTTAAAATGGCAATAAATTCACAACTATCAACAATTTAATCTAAAAACCAAACTAAGCAAACAAGCAGAACAGAAACAGAATCATAGATGTGGAGATCATTGGAGGGTAATCAGTTGGGAGGGAAAAGGGGGAGAATGGGAGAAAAGATCCAGGAATTAAGATGTACAGATTGGTAGGTACAGAATAGACAGGCACAGAGTATAAGAAATGGAGTAGCCAAAGAACTTATATGCACACCCCATGGACATGAACTAAGGGGAGGATTGCTGGTGGGAATGGGGAGTACTGTGTAGAGGAGGTAAATGGAGAAAATTGGGACACCTGTAATAGCATAATCAATAAAATATATTTAAAAGGAGGGGGAAGCAGCATGAGAAAAGCAGATAGTTACCTACAAAGGAGTTTCAGTAATTACTTTGAATGTAAATGGATTAAATGCCCCAATCAAAAGATGAATAGATAAAGATGTGGTACATATATACAATGTAATATTACTCAGCCATAAAAAGAATGCAGTCTTACCATTTGCAACAACATGGATAGACCTAGAGGGTATTATTGTAATTGAAATAAGTGCACCTGAGAAAGACAAATACCATATAATTTCACTTATTTGAGTATGCGGAATCTAAAAAACAAAATAAAGGAACAAACAAACTCATAGATACAGAGAATAAACTGATGGACACCAGATGGGAAAGGGGTTGGGGGGCTGGGTAAAATAGGTGAAGGGATTAAGAAGTACAAATTGGCAGTTACAAACTAGTCATGGGGATGTAAAGTACAGTTTAGAGAACATAGTCAATAATATTGTAATAACTATACACGGTGTCAGACTGGCACAAAACTTATCAGGGTTTCACTTTGTAAGTTATATAACTACCTAATCATTATACTGTATAACAAACTAATATAGTATTGTATGTCAACTGTAATTAAAAAATTAAAAGTAAACAAAAACAGTTCAATGTCCTTTCACACACTGGAATCTAAGAGAAAATTTTCTAGTATTGCTGAAAATAGTGTTGGTTGGAGTGGTGAGAATCTTACATTTACTGGAATTTCCCAAATTTTATACATTGAGATACTAAGGCTCTGTGGCAGGGGTGTCAAACTCATTTTCACTCATTATTTCAAGGGCCAAAATAATTTTAGGATTGTATGCATGTTACTACTCCTTAACTGTTAAGGAGTTGAAATTACATTCGGCCCTTTGAAGGCAACCGCAAGGGTGATGTGGCCCCCAGTGAAAATGAGTTTGACAGCCCTGCTCTATGGCATAAAGTGATTCTTTTCAAAGTATGCATGTTACTTAGTTTCTGTCCTTTATTTTCCTTATTTGTAAAATGTAAATAGTAATAATACCTACTCATAAGGTTGTCAGAAGTATTCAATGAGTGTGTGTATGTGTGTAGAACAGACCTTGCCTCAGTAACTATTATTATTGTTAATAGTATCATCTGACATACACATTACAGAATGATAACACCTGGCACCTAAACTCAGGGACATTATAGTCTAGTAGAGGGAGTAGTTATATCAACAAGATGTGCTTTGAGGCAGAGAAAGGCACAGAGGAAGCAATGGTCAGTTTTGCCTGAAGGAGTTAAGTAAGTAGGGAAGATGATCTTGATTAATCCTTTAAAGAAAGATTAACAGAGAAGTTAAACCATGTCAAAAAGAGAAAGCAAGGTGAGCCAAAGCATAGACATGGAAACAGGCATTCTCAGGGATTTATAATATAAATTATGCCTGGGAAAGCACTAAAATTTCTGCTGCTTCAGAGGTAGGCTGAGTCCAGAACACAACAGGTGTGACCTGGATTTTCAACCGGTATGCCACAAGAACTTTTAAAACATTCAATACCTAACTATTTAGTCAGGGGCACTAACTTCTTTTTTTCTCAGATTGTCAAATAAAAAAATGATGATGGCCAGAGGGAAGGGGGTGGGGGCTGAGTGGCATGAGCACTGATGGGGAAAATGGGGACATGTGTAACAGTTCAACAATGAAAGTAAAGTTAAAAAATGACAACAGCCAACACAACAGTAGCCATCAGTGTGAATGCCCTTTCTTGAACCATAAACATGTAGGTCACATAATAAAGTTGCATCTTATTGGTCACGTCGTATAATAAGGTTACATCTGATTGGTTAATTCTTGATACCAGAAATCCTTATGTGGAAGTATAGGCACCTGATTTTTTAAAATGTCACCTTGGAGCAAAATGGGTAGGTAATTATTATTACTATTCTTTTTTGTAAATCAATCAAAATTATACCTGTTATTTGTCAAATCAGGAAAAATATATTCTTTGGTGTGCTGCAGAACTTTAGTATTTAGTTTACGTGTGCCATGAGGTGAAAAAGGTTGAAAATCGCTGGGTTAGAGGATGAGTCCCAGGGTTCTGCTTTGGATGTTGGGGTGTATTATTGGTGAACTATAGGAGGAAGAACATCGAGTTTGGTGCAAAGTAAGAGAGGATGAGATGATTACAAGACATCAAGGCAGAGATATCAAGCAAGTTGGGAACTACTGGGCTTTGGACTTTAGATTTATTATTTTTCAAAAAATGGGCTTTCCAGGGTTGTTATTGGGAATAAGAAATGAAGAGTGAATACACCTGACCCAGTGACTTGCCCATATTAGGTGCTGAATACACCAGAGCCATTATTATTTCTCCTCTCTCTATGCTCCCTCTCTCCATCTGCTTTGTTTATGTCTCTCTGCTCTTTCCTCCCCTGTGAAAGAATTGTGGTAGGGAAGAGGCACTGATAAGAGCCTGTGGTTGCTTGAGACTTACTGACCTTCTCTTAAAATGAGCTAGAGATGGACTTTCAGGTAAGGGTAAAGAAATCCTGAAAATATATCTGTTATGCTATGGATTAAGCTCTACATGAGTCTTAGCAATAAATGCCCCACTGAGTGCTGGTCTCAGGGGTTTGACAACTATTCTTAGGGGTCTAGTATCTGGGAGACAAAAAGAACCTTGTTATATTCACAAATCTTTTAACTCCTCTTTCCTCCCGACTCATTCCCGCACTCTTAACCTTCTTTCCTTATCTCTTGCTAGAAAATGCCCCCAGCTCCATTTTTCTCTGCTTTTGATCTCCTTGAGAAGACGCCATGACCTCGCTGTCTTTGCTGGTGTCATACTGTTACCAGGGACAGGTCGGAGGGTAAACATGATTCAAGTTGCCAGCCTTACTTTTCTTTTTCTTCATTTCTCTCTTTGTGGACAGCTCCTACCGTCGATCCCTGAATTCTTTTCACTCTTCCCTTTTGAGTTAATCTGAACTGGAATGGATACGTGACCAAGCAGAGTGCTTGGAAGCCTCTTTCTTGGGCGGAAAGAATCGAAATTGACTCCACCTATATACCTGCTGGGGATAGAGACTGAAAAGCTGCTGGGAGGGGCAAGGCCAGTGCTCTCAGCCCAGTGCCCCGCCCCACTCCCCTTTTCCTCATCTTACTCTGCACTGTCCTCTGGCAGACATCAGTCACTTTTAACGAACTCCACCCTCAAGGAGAGTCACACCGCTTTTCTGGGCATAACCGGGCTAGAGACGGAGTTACCCATCCGCTCAAGTTGCCCAGCTAGCACTTTAGGATCTGACCAGCAAGAGTGCGAGGTCTCCAGTGCGGCAGCCAGGTGCCTCCAAGAAACCTGTCCCCAGAGGACCCGGAGGAGTTGCCGCCATTTTTCTCTGAAGCCCCTGGCCAGGACTGGAGATGCCTGTGTATATTTCCACCAATTGTAGGCATTTGACCCTCTTTTCTTTCTTTTTTGGAAGGTGCTGGGGTGTGTGAAGTAAAGATTCCTTTCTTGAAGGAGTCCTCAACTTCGTATTCAAGTATTGCTTTAGGATGTGGGTTGGTTTTCTTAGGTCCAACACCAGGTCCTCTGCTCAAGGGTGTGTAGAGTTCAGAGGGTGTGTGGAGAGTGGGCTTGGCCGGAAGTGAATTGGTAGAGGTGAAAGGAGAACCGAAGATCCTCAGTTTTGGCCGCTTCGACCCAGCGAACCCGCTTTATTTTTAGCCTAGGAAAAGAGCTGTATTGGCAGCAGGGGGAAGATAATTTTTAGGAAGTCTGCTTTTTCTGGTCCCCTGATTTGAGTCTGGATGCTTAAGAGGTTTGTTTTCTTTGTTTCGAGCGCGGCCCAGCTGAGTGTGAGTCGACTTCTTCTGCCTTGCCCTCATCCCCATTTTCCAGCCAGGAGAAAAAGGGGAGGTGGGGGGCCCAGAAGGAGAATGAGAGAGGGAGTTGCTGTCAGAAGGGTGAGGGAAACAGCTGTCTTGTGATCAGCTGAGGATTATGAGCCTCCAGGAGGACAGCATGAGTTCTGGACACTTAAGGAGTTCCCAGCTGGTGATGCGGGCCGTAAGTGACGCTGGGATTAGAACCCACTCACGGCCATTTTCTCTGTGTATATTCAACCCCACCCCCACTTTCGTTCTTTACGTTTTAGAAGATGGGAGGGGGCATTGGGTGGATTGGGGAGCAAGGGTACTAAAACTATGTAGAATTCAGTGAAACTCAAGGGAAAATAACTTTGCTAAAGGACTGAGCAAAGAAGGGATAGGAAATTTGGGAAGTCTCTTGGGAGAAATGAAGGAGGGCGAGAACGGATAGTTTTGTCCACCCTGGCTTGGAGCTCTCATTTCTCTTTAAGTAGTACGGTTTGTCTTTGACTTAACCTAACAGCGCTGCCGAAGTTGCACCCAGACAGAACAGGATTCAGAAGCCCAATGCTCCTAAAAAGAAAGGAGAAGTGAGTTAAGATTTGAGCCTAGACTACTGGGGATATGGAGCTGGGCTGTGAGGTTCTGGAGTCAGCCACAGAGAAGTGCTGTTTCTTTAAGGAGAGGCTGAACTTGGATGCAGGCGATGCAGGTGGAAACCTAGGTTCTGTTTGTCCTAGCTGTTTAAGTCCTGACGAAGGTGGTGGTTCCTTTGTACGTGGAAGGTTGGCCAAATTGCTGGAATTGCTGGAGGAAATGTATTTGTAATGGTTACTTGGAAGAGTTGTCTCTGTCTCTGTGTGTGTGTGTGTGTATGTGTGTTTAATCCCAATAATTTTGTGAAAATTCAATCACAAAATAAAATTTATTCTTGGGACTAGTCAAAGAACATGTATGAATGGCCCATGGACATGGACAACAGTGTGGGAATTGACTGTGGGTGCAGGGGGTGGGATGGGCAGGAGAGGGCAAAGGGGGAAAATTGGGACAGCTGTAATAGAATAAAAATAAAAATGATAAAAAGGAATAAATAAATAAATAAATAAATTCTTTGGAAAAATAAATCCAAACAGATGGTCACAGGAACAGTCCTTTATTTCCTTTAGCATTATGTTCATTGTAGAAAAGCATTTATTAAGCAACTATCTAATGTCAGTCAGGGTGATAATAACTAGACAAAGAGAATAATCTTTAAGCTTGGATTTGAAACTAATGGGTTGGAGTAGCAGACATAACTGCTTTGAAACTCTAATGTTAGCACTTACCAGCTGCCTTGCCCTGGACGTTGCTTTTCTCCTCTAAAGAATGTGTATTAATAATCTTATCTCAAAGGAAATTTGGGTAGATTAAATACTATAGTGTATGTGACACAGGCTGCCACTTAGTTTCACTCTTCTGACTCAGTCTGAGACTCTTCTCTCTGAACACTGCTGATAGAATTAGTGCTTTGCTGTCTTTAAAACACCTTCCAAATCAGGTGAAAGGAGACCTCAGAAGATTGAATTAGCTTGCCCAAAGGCTGAGGTTAGAACAGGTTTTATTTACTTCTGATTTAATATTGTTCCCACTGGACTTTAGCACTTCTCAAAGAATGGGCCACTAGTCTGCCTTTCCCCCTCATTCTTCAGACAACTTAAACAGAATGATATAACCAACAGGATGTTTAAACAACATAAACCAGTGACTCACAAATGACTTCATCCCATTCCACAGAATTTTGAGGAGAACATTCTTATATATGAGAGTTGTTACTTTATGGTGATTATTGGGAATGCAGAGAATGGGCTGGGAATAGTATTTTCAGGTTAGCTTGGAAAGTGGACAAGCAGAAAACCTAGGAAGAAATATAAACTCAGTAAAAGTGACACATGCATCTAGTCCATCCTCAACACCAAATTAGATAAGAGCTCTACTTTCCGAGCTCTGGAAAACTGTAGGACCCTTTTGTTTAGGCTTCCAGGATACAGAAAATTGGGGAGAAAATACAAACTAGATCACCACTACCACCCTTATACCCCCACCCCCCGCCCCATCACTCTAGTATATGTATTTCTGAGATGAAGGCTTTGTTGGTACAGCTAATTGAATTCCAGTAATCAAGCCACCAAGTATAGTCCAGGCATCTTTCATCTCTCTAACTTGAGTATGCCTGATAGCAGGGAGAACAGCCATTTATTCTTTCTCATTCTGGTGGGGGCATTATTATAATTGGACTCATTTATATATTTACCCTTGTCTTGAGTCAGTTATAGTTTATTACCTCGCTTAAATTGATGAATAATGAGAATATTGCCTTTGGATATATAATTCATTTAGCAAATATGTGCTGGCATACTATGTGTCAAATACTGAGAAAATAGTTTAAAGCTTATTTTCCATTCTTTCCATCTTAAATATCTTCCTTTTGCCTTCCCATACAAACCCCAATCTTCCTTCAAGTCCTATTTTAGTTCTTGGCCCCCAAATCAAACCTTCCTTATCTCCTCAGCTATTTCTTAGAAACTGTACATCACTGGTCTTGTTTGCTCAGTTGATACTTATCATAAGTGACAAGTATCACTTATCACTGCCTTGGAATGTGCTTATTTTCATGATTTTTTCTTAAAACAGTATTTATAGTATTCCCTCCATTATTGATCCCAAATTAAATGCCTTTCTATGAAAGCTCCCCTGATTCTTGCATGTAGAGCTAAAATCTTGAGTTTCCCCTTCACTTTACCTGCATCTACAGGGATCTACACTGGGATCTACACTATTACCATAATTTGTGTACATATCTAAGCTGCTATTCCCCCTTTTTTAGACATAAAAGGTGCTTGAGGACACATACTATGATTGTATCTTCAAAGTACTTACCCAATTTTAAACACTGCACACATATTTTAAAGAACATTTTCTAAGATTTAGCTTCAAAATCTCATGTTTTTGTCAATGAGGGAAAACTGGATTGGGATAATTGATGTAGATGATCATCCAGTACAACTGGCATCTCATTAGAGATGTAATTCTCATCTCAGTGAGATTGAATTACATTGTCATATTGGGTTTATTAGCTTACCAAAGACAATGCAAGACCTTGTTTAATTTACTTCTTGATTCTCTTGTAGTGTTTTCAACTTGGGTTTTATATCTGAAGTTGGGTTACTGATATATTTATTATCCCCAACTCAGCTTTATCATCTAGCCTCAGCTTCCTTGCCCCTAAAATGGTATGTTAATTTGTTATTATAAATAATGTAAGGAAAACACATTGGACCCAGGGCCTGACTTCTAATACATATTTTGCAAGTGGAAGCTCTCATCATTTTCATTACTTTGAGTAACTGATTTTTAAAATATTTTATTTATTTATTTTTAGAGAGAGGGGAAGGGAGGGAACAACAGAGAGAAACATCAATGTGTGGTTGCCTCTAGGGTACTCCCTACTGGAGATGTGGCCTGCAACCCAGGCATGTGCCCTGACTGGGAATTGAACCAGCGACTCCTTGGTTCACAGGCTGGCATTCAGTCTACTGAGCCACACCAGCCAGGGCTGAGTAACTTATTTTATTTAAATGTTGCTTGTGTGTTTGGAGAAGAGGAAGGTAGGTTAGTGGGATAGGAAGCTGGATTTAAATGTCCGTAACATGCTAGGTGCTTTGTGTAATAAACTTAAAGATATTAACTGTACACTTAGACAAAATAGATGTAATATGGGCAAACCAGACTCTGAGATTATTCAACAATTTAGATTAAGGAGCTATAACCTAACCCCAGAGCCAAATTCATATATTTGATACCAACCCAGGTATCAAATAACTAGCATTTTGCCATTTTGTTGTAACTTCAATCTTATTATCTCTAAAATAGAATATGTCATTACCCCTAGACTCTTTCCCCACCCCTCATTCAAGACTTTTCTTTTTCACTTCCCTGGGTCAGCAATCATAACCTTGCTGAAGTTATTTAAACTCTGCACTTGGCTTTTCTTAACCATAAATTGAGAAAAATAGTAGAAATTACCTCATAGGGTTATAGTAAAGAAATAAATTTGTTAATTTAATAAGAACGTAGAAGAATATATGAAAGTCTAGTAAGCAGTGTGTAAATATGGCTGTTGTGGTTCTGATACTCCATATTCAAAATGTTTTCTTATTACTTAGTAGCCAAGGGCTATTGTTTTTTCCCATTTGTATCTGGCATTAGTTACTTTCTTTTTATTTTATCTGCCACCACCTTAATTTAGTCCAGAGGTACAATTAGCTTACAGACCAATAGAACACATAAGTGTCTTTTGTTTTCCCTAAATTGTTAAATTCAACATTGTTCAAAACTCAAAATATACTAAAGTATATAAAATGAAGAGTCTCCTTACGATTCCTGTCCATTACCACCTATTTTGCCTCACCAAAGGCAACTACAGTTATCTGTTTATTAGGAATATTTTTTTTCTTTTTTAAAATTGTTGTGCAATTATAGTTGTCCCCATTTCCCCTCATTACTCTCTCCTACCCACCCCTACCTCCCACATTCAGTCTTCCTTCCCCTTTATCCTTGTTCGTGGGTCCTTTATACATGTTCCTTGATGACCCTCCCCCTTCTTTGATGCATTATTCCCTCCCTCCCCTCCCCTGTGGTTACTGTCAGATTGTTCTTTATTTCAATGTCTCTGGTTCTATTTTGCTTGCTTGGTGGTTTTGTTGATTAGGTGCCCCTTATAGGTGAGATCATATGGTATTTGTCTTTAACCACCTGGCTATTTCATGTAGCATAATGCTCTCTAGTTCCATCCATGCTTTTGCAAAGGGTAGAAGCTCCTTCTTTCTTTCTGCTGTGCGTAGTAATCCATTTTGTAAACACACCATAGTTTTTTGATCCATTCATTTACTGATGGGCACTTAGGCTGTTTTCAGCACTTGGCTATTGTAAATTGTGGTGCTATGAACATTGGGGTGCATAGGTTCTTTTGAATTAGTGTATCAAGATTCTTAGGGTATAATCCCAGCAGTAGGGTCACTGGATCAAAAGGGAGTTCCATTTTTAGTTTTCTGAGGAAATTCCATACTGTTTTCCACAGTGGCTGCACCAGTCTGCATTCCTACCAGCAGTGTACTAGGGTTCCCTTTTCTCCACAACCTTACTAGCACTTGTTTGTTGATTTGTGTATGGTCATTCTCACTGGTGTGAAGTGGTATATCATTGTGGTTTTAATTTGTATCTCTCTGATGGCTAGTTTTGATGAATATCCTTCATATGTCTCTGGGCC
>PVKM010040566.1:0-13403 GCA_004027735.1 Carollia perspicillata
ACCATTTCACAGGCTGCTTCTTCACTCTTTCCTTTGCTATAAAGAGGAAAATTTTCAATTTGATGAAATCTTAGGTATATTTTTTGATTTGTTGCCTATAATATAGGAGTCATGTCCACAAAATTAATGCCTATGCCAGCAATTATCAACCTTTCTTATCAAATGGCACGCATAAACTAATTACTAAAATTCTGCAGCACATCAAAAACTATATTATAATTTTTGCTAATCTGACATAAAATGTGGGTATAATTTTGACTCATTCACACTAGGCAGCTATCGCTGTGCCCCTGTCTAAATAGTGATGCATTGCGTGTTCTAGAAATCCTTACAGCACACTGGTTAAAAATTGCTGGCCTAGACCAATGTAAAGAAGACATTTTTTCCCTAATTAAGAAGCTTTTTCCCTATCATCATCTACTCATTCATTTGAGTGGGGGTGAAACACTCAAAATGGAAAGCATTCAATATACAAATTATTATTTTACTCAGTTTGGAATTACATTTAAAGAGTCAATTAAAACCCTTCTAAACAAAAGCCTAACTGGTTTCATTTCACATGAGTGAAGTACCTGAGGAAAAAAATCACCTTATAAATGCATCGGTGTTACTATTTCATACTATATTTAATGTTACTGGTAAGTCAGGGAACAAAAGGTAACCAGCAATTTAACAGGTAAATGAACATTGAAAGAGGTATTACTGAATTTAATTATTTGCATTTTTATCATGAAAAGTATTGATTAAATGCATAGTTTATTAATGCTTTGGTTATTCATTTTTTACCTATTTATTTCCCTGTTATTCTATTAACTTCTTGAAAGAAAACTGTTTCTTTCTTACTTATTGAATCTTCAAAATCAAGGATTATTGGGATTATGAGAAGCACTCAATAAAAATTATTAAAATAAACAAACACTGTACATTGACATCATTCTTACATTTTATTCTATTAATTATTTTTCAAATTATATTTATTTCATTCATATGTGAACATATCAAAAATTAACAGAGACCTGAAATATTATCTGTAAAGTATTATATAATCTGCTTTATTTATAGACTTAGTACATTGTTTATTATGTGTCTACTATGTCCTGTGCACTTGACTAATTTTAAGGCAAACAGTGATAATAATTTTAAAAATATTATTGGTTGGCTCTCTTGAGGTTATAGTCCATTGAAAGAAAATTATATAAATTAAAAGGCACTGAAATAATAAAGATAAAAGCAACAACATATGGCCAAATATTATCTTAGAGAATAGCATATGGATTTATTTACATAGAGTGGTTAGAGAAAACATTTCATATCTGTAAAAAAAAAGCTAGAGGAGAAACATTCAAAGGGTGGGAGTGTTGTAGAGAGAGGAATTAAGTGTGATGCTCTAACACCAAGGACTGTGTAAATATCTCCTGATTTTTTCTTACTATGTAAATGACATGGAAGAGCTAAGTAACTATCTGACCATGTTTTAATGGTTTGACCAATGTGGATTTAACATTGCTATCATGGAAAACTAATGAGGATCTTTAAACACATTTAAATAAGTTCATAGGAATGAAAAAGAGTTTTGGAGTCAAATAACAAAGTTTTTAGTACTTGCCACACAGCTCCATCTTAAACCTAATCAAAATTTTTGATCGAGTGTTTGACATTAAAACAAAACCTAGGGCTATGGGGCTAAATCATATAATTTACATTAAATAATTTGCTGATGTCTGGCAGATAATTTGTTCTCAATAAATTATGATGTTATTTCAGTTAATAAAGGAATTATTTTAAAATATCTATTTTTAATATTATTTTAAAATAACTAATGTTATTTCAATTAATAAAGGAATTATTTTAAAATATCCACTATCTAATGGGATGAGCTCTAAATGATTTTTGTATTGATTAACTTTAAATGGTTTGTCTAATTTTAACTGAGGGTAAAATTTTTTTCCTCCTTGAGGGTAATATGTCTTTCCATCTGTGTGCAGGAACTTCTACACATTTCCCAAACTCAAAATCACACAAAAGGGAACCCTAGTGCACTGTTGGTGGGATTGCAGACTGGTGCAGCCACTATAGAAAGCAGTATGGAATTTCCTCAGAAAACTAAAAATGGAACTGCCTTTTGACCTGGCAATTCCACTGCTGGGATTATACTCTAAGAACCCTGAAACACCAATCCAAAAGAACCTATGCACCCCAATGTTCATAGCAGCACAATTTACAATAGCCAAGTGCTGAAAGCAATTTAGGTGCCCATCAGTAAATGAATGGATCAAAAAACTATGGTACATTTACACAACAGAATTCTACATGGCAGAAAGAAAGAAGGAAATCCTACCCTTTGCAACAGCATGGTTGGAACTGAAGAGCATTAAGCTAAGTGAAATAAGCCAGGCGATGAAAGACAAATACCATATGATCTTACCTTTAAGTGGAACCTAATCAACAAAATGAACAAGTGAGGAAAATATAACCAAAGACATTGAAATTGAGAACAGGCTGACGGTGACCAGAGGGGAGAGGGGAGAGGATAATGAGGAAAAGGGTGAAGGTTTTACAGGAACAACTATAACGGACACATGGACAATAACAAGGAGGGTGGAGACAGGGGAAGGAGGTGGGGAGGGCTGGGGTGGTGAGGAGGGCTGGAGTGGTGGGGAGGGTTGGGGGAGAAAGGCAGAAAACTACTTGAACAACAATAAGAAAAATCACTTAAATATCTCTGAAACATTGTTTCTAAAGCCCCCACCCTTCTCTTCAGAACACTACTACCTGCTTTTCTTATTCTTTGGAGCACTCCACATTTGAGCTGTACATAACACACTACATTCAGATGTCCCGTGTTCCTGTTACATGCTGCACTGGCTTGCACGGTTGTGCTTTTTCTTTCTCAATGTGTCTATTCAAACAGACTTCAAACTAAACCTTCTGTCTTTCTAATTTGCTCGACCTCTGCCCTCTTGGTCAGAATATTTGGGACTGGAATTGTTACGCATGCTCCTCCCAGCCACACTAACCACTATAGCTGTGGTGGTCACGTAAGGAAAGTAGCATCTTTTCAGACTGTCTTGTTTACCTCAGTAGACATTTTTTACTCTTTAGTATTTATTACACAGTGGAATGAGACCTTTACCCAACATCGTGGTTTGGGGAGGCAAAAACGGATTTTTCGGCAAGTGCTGGCAGCAGTGTTGCCTCCCCACACAGAACAAGAACAGGGTATCCAGAGGCAGCTAACCCGAGAAGGAAAGCAGCTGAGAACATATGGGAATAATTTTGAAGAGTGTTTTCAAATATATGCATCTTCTTGACCATCAAAGGAGGGCTGTCTCTCACTTTGAGAATCACTATTTAGAATAGGTAGAAGTTGAGAGTTGCCATTTACTCTTTCATTTCTTCATCTTTATTAGGTACTTTTCACCACCAGAGAGAATGGCATGGAATACAAAATACTGTGGGGCTTTTATATCAATTGAAGAGGTTTTTTTTGTTTTGTTTTGTTTTTTACTTTCCACTATTCATGTAATATAAATATTCCATGACTTTTGTTATTATCTGAATTTGCAATGCAATAGGGAGAAATGCAGAATTTATGTGAATTTGTTTTTATCAATTTTCAGACATGTAAGCCAGAAACTGTATGAAGAAAAGCCATTATAGTTATAATAGAAACCTAATCTTCAGTACTTGTATGTTAAAGGTATATGCATATACAAGGGTGGGTAAAAGTCAGTTTACAGTTTTTCCTATGGAAAATAATACAGCAATTAATAAATAATAATATGAGAATAAACTGTGTTTCATGTACTCACTACTGTAAATCTATTTTTGTCCAGCCCTGTACATACAGTACAAAATACACTTAATGTATATTATTCATATATTGTCCTGTCCTTTAATCTTACAAATAATACAAAAATAAATACTGTTATTACCCTCATTCTTATCAAAGAAAAAAGGTAAACATAATCTATTTTCAGTTCAAACACATAATAAATTTTAGAGCTGTGGTTAAACCAAAAAGTTTAACCAAAGAGCTTTTCTAGATTCTCCTACTCTAATTGTGAAATTTTGAATAGTGATATGCATAAGTTTTCTGTGACAATTCAGTGAAATAATCATATACCTTCCTCATAGCAAAAGTGGATTGTGTTGCTATGCTTTGTTCTCTTAATGGTTAAAAACTTTCTGAACAAAATTTTCCTTAAGAGGAACTTAATCTAGAACTCATTAACTGCTCTGTGTTGTTAAACAGGTATGAGTTTACTCTTCAGAAAGTCCCTCTGATAATAATAAATACCTATTGTCTGACTTTCCAAGAATATCAAACATCAGCTAATAGATTTATGCAATAGTGCAAAACACCAGTTACATTCAGCAGAGCGCTCTCTTAAAAGTGCATGTATTCTAACCACACAGACAATTTTAAAAACTGTGCTTAAAAGAAAGGAAATAGGAAAGGAATATTTGAGTCAATTCATCATTTTTATTACATACTCTCAACTCTACCCAAACCACATCTTTAAAAAAAAACAACCCACATATTTCACTGGCATTTACTATTTTACCACTCCATTGTTATTTATTTATTTATTTATTGTCCTCACCAGAGCACAAGCTTATTGATTTTTAGAGAGAGAGGAATGGCGGGGGAGAGAGAAAGAAGGAATGAAACATCATACCAGAAAGAAATATCTATGGGTTGCCTCACTACACTCCCCAACCAGGGACCCAGCCCACAACCTAGGCATGCACCCTGACAGGGAATTGAACTTGCAGCCTTTTGTTGTACAGGTTGCCATGTCAACCATCTGAGCCACATGGGCCAGGGCTCACCACTCTACTTTTAAAGCAGCCTATGCAGATAGCAAATGGATAAGTCTACTTATATACGATATTATACACTATAGGAGGAATGCTTAGCATTGAAAATAAGAATAATTAAAGAAAGTCTCTGAACATTGCTGCTTTTTAGATAACTGTTAATATTTAAATATCCCTTCTCTCTCTTAGTTCTTTAATTAGCTGTGCCTTTGATATTGGGCATATATTTATTTGAAGTCAAAAACCTACTCTAATGACTTTCATGTATTAAAAAGTATTTTCACTTGTTATTTGCAGCTCCGTTCTAACACTTATAAATTACTTTTTAAATCTCCATGTTGTACATATTTCTCATTTTAAATAGCCTTTTCTTCCTCAAATGTAAAATCATAGTTCATTCAAGTATTTCTCTTCACAAAGTATATGTCACCTTTCAGTCATAAAACAGAAGACCCACTGCACACGAAAGACGGGTCGCCCAGCTCATTCTCATGGACACAAAGGGTCAGGAGGAAACTCAGAGTGAGAAAAGCTTTTTCATCAGTGTCTTTTTTTCTATACCTCACTTTCTAATATTTCTTCTTCCAAACCTCAAATTTTAATTGTTCTTAAGGTATCAAAGGTATACTGCCTAGGGTGAATAAATATTTCTTTGATATATAAAGATTCTCCCCATTCCCCACTTATTCTTTCAATAATACTCTTTTAGTAAAAATGGCCTTGCCAAACAATGTTTGGATTAAAGAAATTAAGACTAAAATGTCAATGACTCTAATAATGATTTCTAATGAGTACATTAAAAGGACAGTGCGGTAATACAGCTAAAAGGGAATATATAATTTCAAGACTGGAATGGGGAAATGTGTTTCAATCAGAGAGTTTTCCTCACTGTTTCTTATGTACACAAGTAGGCCACAAGCCCATGGGTCTCATACTCTTGACCCATCAGATCAGCAGTCCATGGACTCCTGACTGTGGAAATACAATATACAAAATAATTTCAGGATGCATTGCATTTCCCTGTCTTCAAATGGGCACATTATTACCAAAGGAAATTATGTAATTTCTGGAGTTATTCTATCAACATAATGATTGTTTCAAATACTCGTATACTTCTATTGACATTTTCTAGTTATGCTAGGTGTCTCTTATATACCAAATAGTTAACTTGTTTCCAGAAACATGGTTAATGAGGGCAGCTTCAAATGGGAAATCCCTGGGAAAACTGAGTAATCAGAAGATGTCAGAGGGAAAATTTCTGGATATGAGAATTTATGTTGCCCTAACTTTGTTTTATCATGCTCCTGATCCACCTTGTATGCTCCTGAACAACTGCCACACTTCACCTTACCCTTTTCCATCTAAACTCTGCCCAGAAGTTTCCATGTACCACCAGAAATATACAAAAGGGCCAGGAATACACTTAGGGTTCTTCTAGGGTTCGTAGTTCTTTTGGGGAAACCAGGGGAGTTAACATAATCATTATAAAATAATACAGCTAGACACACTGGTTCAGAATCATGAATATGAAACATATCATCAGGTTTGATTTTACAGAATGTGACTTGAGAACACTTTGGGAAATCCAGAACTCAAAGGGTAATTTTGATAGCAGTGAGACCACAACCATATAATAGATCACTATCTCCTAGCTCACTTCACTAAAGAGACCTTTGGTTTATTTATAAAATAGCAAAACAATACAAAAGATTGATGGCTTTCTTTTTATACAAAACTTTCTTTTCTTTATATTCTCCTAAGTGAGCACATTTAGAGTGCCCGTCTCCACCATCAGCACAGACTACACTGCATCTGCCAGAGTGGCACTGCTGGAATCGAAAGATGTGCTGTTTCCGAGATCCCTTCCTACACCGATGTCGGTCTGAAAATGACTTATTTCCCAAAGCTTACTCTACCAATAAACATTTAGAATCGTCTGGACTCGTAAAGACGATGGAAACTTCTCATTCTTATATAAATCGGGGTGTAGAGTTGTGACAGGTGAAGTGATACATCCAAGATGGCACAGGTTGTAACTGGTAGAGCTGAGATTAGAATCCCAACCTCATGACTTCTAGAGTTTGGGCTTCTTTCACGTCACAATTTTGGTGGATTAAAGACAGCCAGATTTCATTCCACTCTTCAAATAGCATCATCATGAAGGGGATGAAAAGAAACAACATGTTGACTTGTCTGAATTCAAAATAGGAAAAAGGTACTAAATTGGATTGTCTCAGTTATAGGAGAGTTGACCCTAAGCAAATATTTAGATCTTCTCAGCTTTAATCTTTCTTTCTGTCCACTTTCAAATAATATTTGGAAATTTTTAAAGATGTGTTTATATGCCTAAAATGTTGTCCAGTATAAAATAGGCCTTCAGTAAATAATAGGTAACCTTCTCCACATCTTGAGAAAAATCGTTGGTTCTTAAAATATAGACCAGAGTACCAAGCACAATAATATAGAATAGGGTATGAACATAACTAAGTTTTCTACATGTTTATTGTTATGGAACTGTTCAGCAAAGTCTCTTAACTTATTTTGATTTTCTATTTGCCTTTATGTTTTTCCATTTGGTATATCAAAACTAATATTTATTGGTCAAGTACATTTGTATCATTACTTACATAAGTACTTTAAAAAACTATTTCCTATATAGTAATTATAAATATGATCATTACTCTGCAGTGATTTTTACATAAATAAGGAATTAACAACTTCATTTAATGGGTATTTATAAGACATCATCAGTTAAGGATAATTTCAGTATTTAAGACAGTGCTGAAGAGGAAAAAACTACACGCAAATTTATTGTTTTCCCAGAACTTTCACCTGAAGAAAATGAGGAAGACATAAATAAGTGTGCAAACAGGAAAAGCTGAACCACTGAGCTCTCAGATGATACTCTGAGGAGCACTGCAGCCTATAAGGATTCTCCCAAATTGAGGCAAAAAGGTAATGTATATTTATATAAATCTATAAGATAGTCACTATCTGCAGACCACATTTGGGAGGTGGCAAAACTTTGGACAAGGATGTTTCATATCTTGATAGGTGATTCTCAGTGGGAGTCACAGACATGAGCCATGGGCTACTAATATTCCCAGTGGCTTGGGTATTGTTGCATAGTTTCTAAAGAGAACACAGTACTGTGGTATCTACTATAGTCCACCTTTTGTATCACTCAGACTTACTTGTTTCTTAGAGCAAACTCATTGTATCTGGGAATAGCTTTTCTACCATACTGTGTAGCCTTGTTTCCAAGGTAGCTTGGAAGTAACAAGTTAGTAAGATGAATTATAGCCAGCACTGACATAGTTGATTTTAAGCTGTAATAAAGATTCACAATTGTGTCAACCATCATTCAAACTACATTCCCCTAATCTTTAGTCATCAGCTCTGACCTTGTATCATAGGTGATCCTGACTCTCATCCCTGAGACATCTAAATCTCTTGGTACAGTCCCTTCCCAGGCTACTTGTGCATTTATTACTACATTTTGGCACACAAACACTAAGAAGCATCAATAAATCACTCAAGTGTCAAATATATTATTCCCTGACCTAATTGTGTAGCACTCCCTATCTCCTGCTGATTAGGATCAGTTGTCTCTACCCAGATGGTTACCCTTCTTGTGACCTGATGGATTGGCCTGAAGTGAGTAAAAGGGAGTACAACTAAATGAAATGAGTCAGATTAGAAGAAGAGTGATTTTAGAAGCCAGGGGAAAATCGGGAATTCTCATTCAATGATATTAACTTTGAGATGCCCATACACCTGTGCCAATAAGTGAAGATGTCTAATAAAAAGCTAGATACACAGGTCCCAGCTCAGAGATAAGGTGAGACTAACATTAAAAATTTGGAAGCCATAAACATTTAGACTGACCACTGGAAGGACTGTCTACAATAATGTTAAAAATACAGATCTTTGGAAGTGAAGAGGCCATGAGACTGAGAGGCTAGGATATTGGAGAGTTCCTCTGAACAAATGTGACTCACGCAGAATGTGGGCAAAAGAGAAAAAAAAAGTAGTGGAAGGAAAATCAGAAATTTAAAGACAAATCTTTTTTTATATATCAACCTTTGTTTAATGTAAATAGGTATCTTCTTTTATTGTTCATTGGACATATTTGGTATAGAGAATGAGAAAAAAATCATTACCAAATACTTTTAGAAACACTGAGGTTAAAATAAAAGTTAAATACGTATAAAAACTCTAGGATTTCTTGTTTGTTTTTTTATTCTCACACCAGGACATTTTTTAAATTGCTTTTAGAGAGAGAGAGAGAAAAGGAGAGAGGGTGGAAGGGAGAGAAACATCAATGCGAGAGTGAAACATTGATTGATCACCTCTTCTATGTACCTGAACCAGGGATTGTACTTGCCCTGACTGGGACTCTAACCCACAATGCTTCGAGCTATGGAACAATGCTCCAGCCAACTGAGCTACAATGACCAGGGCTAGAATTTCATGTTTAAAATCTTAAATATAGAGAGAGATACAGCATATAAAGCTTTTGAAACTTATTTTATTACCTTTATTGATTATCTCATGGGACTAGCATTACAAAGAACATATCAAGAAAATCCTAATCAACAATTTAGGGTGGGAGGTCACACAAATATTGAGAATGTAATCAAACTTATGGGCACACACCCTCAAAAATGCACATGTAGGCACACACTGTGCTCAATTTCATATAGTTACTCAAACTTTGAGGATCCTCCACGGAGCCTCGGTTACAGACCTCTAACCTCTATTCTTGACCATAATGTCTGGTCTGTTAACCAGCACCATGAACACCACTTGAGCACATGTTAGACAGACATGCAGAATTTCAAGCCTCATCTCAGACTTACTGAATCAGACTCTACATTTTATTTGTATCACATTTCAGTTTAAAAAGTCCTTAGAAGGTCAAATAGTTAATTTCCACACTCAATAAAAAGAAAAACTGCCTTATATTTCCATATGATTAACATAATTCCAAACGGTCTTCTGAATTTCCCCAGAATTTTTATACTGACTCAAATCAGCCTTACTCATAGCTGGAAATTAGTCACTTTTATAAAACAAACAACAGTAAAATGGTAATAGCCATTAATTTTGTGGCCAGTGCAAGCTATAAAGCTTGAAAAGGCATCCTCTTGTACCTTAACAACATTAATGCATGATTTACAAAAGCCTGGAAGTGTAATCTCAGGAGTCTTTATATTTCCTTAAAAGATTAAAAAGCCATGTAACTACATTATCTAGAAGGTTAGACAGAATGTCAGTGCCTGGGTGTGCCATAATGAAGAGTGCCGAGTCATAACAACAGCACACAAAGTCTTTCCTTGAGAGATTTATGTCGGATTGCAATTTCCCACGTCCAGATACCCACAATCACTAACAGGCGCCACTTCCTCTTGCAAAGTAGAATTTTAAAATATAAAAAGGGAAAATATAAAAAGTGGAAAGTCTTTAAATCTTCACGGCTAAGTCCTGCTATTTGATATAATTAATCTATCCTTTCCTTCAAGGTATACTTTTAAAGAGAAAAGCTACAAAATTTTCTTATTTTCCTAAATTTGTTCTACTTTTTCTTCCTATTGATAAAACAAGAGGATTATTAAAAGTAATTAAATATACAAGTATTTTAAAAACGAATGTGCTCTGGTCAGGCAATTTAGATCAAACACAAATTTTTAAATTCATGATAACTTCATGATAAATGTGATATGACTATAAGAAAAAAATGAATTCAGAAACATGAAGTTGGAAATGAACCCTGTTCTTTACAGTTTTTTTTTGTAGAAGCAAGGCATGGACTATATTTTTAATGGAATTTCTAGAAATTGCTATTTCTAGGGCCCTGACTTTATGTGATCTATAAACAAACTATTCAATGCTGACACTTCTCTACTTATCTTAGATCTTTAGAGATGACCATTACAGGAATATCTTCTTTATTTTATACTCACTGTTCAGTTATAGTCAAGGACTTTTGCAGTATTTTTTTTTAATGTTAGCCAGCCACAAACTGTTCAAAGTCAAACTGATAAGGCCACTTCAAAATGCATAATATTCACCAAATAACTCTTGCACAAATAAAAAGGCCCAATTTCTTATATTAGCCTCATTGAATCTATTTTCTATCACTTCAGTAGTTTTTTTCTCTAAGACCGCTCCTGTTTCTCTGTAACTCCTACCACAGAAGAGTATATATGATTCTCAAATAAAAGCCTGATTAATTCCTAATAGAAAAACATTAATATTCTTATGTATAGGCTTATTTCATGAACATCATTGATGTTTGTTTTGTTAAAAAAATTAGTAAAAAAAAAAAAAAACAACAACCAGGAAGCCGTTCCCCTGTAATTGACAATCTAATTATGTTTAGTTGTTTTTTTTTTCTGATAAGGCATCTGGGATGAATTGGTTCTAGGGAAATACTGTGTTTATTATCTCACCATTGCACTTATGTCTTGCTATTTTCAAGTCACTTGATCTAACCACAGAACTGCTGTTACAGAACTGCTGTTGTAATCTGAAAAAGGTGAATTCTTCAAAAAAGAAAAAGGAAAAAGAAATTTGCTAAACCAACAGTGGCCTGGGGAAGCTCTAATCCCTTTACAATCTCCTCAACCTCAACTAGCCCTGGCAGCAATTTATACCCCATGGACTAACCCTTCATTTTCTCCTATATAAAAATTCTGGACCTACCAGGCTTTTAGTGATTACATAACCATTTTTAAAAATGATAATCTTACTTGGTCATGATGTGTTTTTTTTTAAATGTGCTGCCATGTTATATTTGGTTTAATTTTTAAGGATTTCATATTGCTTACATGTTTATATGTGAAATTGGCCTATAGTTTTTTTCTATTCCTTACTGCTATGGATGTTAAAATTATGCTAATAAATTTAATCATGTAGGTTTACATTTTTCTTTTATCTTGACATAGTTTGTAAAAATGATAACAATCACTTCCTTTTGTGGATGAAAAAGGGTCCGCGTACTAACCTGACATGCTCAGGGACGCCTGCCACGCAGGCCCTACAAACTCAGACACTGAGAGTAAATCCTTAGGACAGTCTGAAATGAAAACTTCCTAATTAAAGGTGAGTCATGGCAGGGAGTCATAACCTAGGCCTTAACAAGGGTCAGTCTTTACCCTATCCAAGCCTATGGTCTTTTTGCATCTATAACAACATACTTTTGAATATCAGAGTAATTCCTTTTCCCAGAATCCTCAGGGCACAACCACCAGAACTTAAGACCACAGAACTCCTCACTGTTATCTTGTTCTCCCCCCATACCATCCCTGTGTGCTGTAAATATTGTTAATTATCCTATAGCCATCAATGGAAAAGAAGTATACATCTGTCCATTTTACTTTTTATCCAATCTCAGAGAGTTCCTTCCTTTGCTTTCTCCTGCCTCCCTAATCTATTATCACCAATGGATTTCACATGACCCCCGTATGTCTTCCCCCTTGATTCTGCTGTATAAAATGAGTGGTAAACTGCATTTTCTAGAGCATATTCTCAATCTGTTGAGATTTTGCTTTCCAGCAATTGTCATCAGTTTGGCTCAAATAAACTCATAAAAATTCTCTACAGGTTTGGCCATGTCTAAGTCAACACAAATGTTTGGTAGTATCTGCTTGTAAAAAACAAAACAAAAATAACGACAACAAAAAACCCGTCTAAGTCTGTTATTTTTGGTAAAGGCAAAGGTAAAGACGTTAATTTATTTGGATGCTTACTCAGGTTTTCTATTTTACTTGTCTACTTTTTATATAATTACTTAATATTCTTTCATTAAATGGAAAACTCCTTAAATTATGTGTATTTTTGAATATTTATGCTTTACCTAGAGTTTGACTTCTCTTTACAGCTAAATATTGTTTGTTGTGCTCTTAAAAAAACATTATTATTCTGACTTGTGTTAGAAAGAAACAGCAGGCCCCAAATGAGGTCACTTTGATTAAGCCCCACCAAAACTTAATATTTAAAGGAATTCAAGTTTCATGTTTTCCCAGGAATGAAATTTTAAACCTATCAATCTGGAATTTCCCGAGCAGCCCTAGTAAGGTAATTTGCCAGATAAGTCCCCCAGCTTCCCTTAAGGGAAGGTAACCTGCCTGAAATAACCCACTTTAAAGTCCTTTTGTACCTTTTTTCTGCCTATAAAAATCTCCCATTTTGTATAATTCTTGAGAGCACCTTTCAATTTATTCGATAGGATGCTGTCTCACTTATGAATCATTCAGTAAAACTAGTTAGATCTTTAAATTTACTCCATTGAATTTTGGTTTTTAATATTTGCAAGGGCTGTGTTTTAATTACTAAACTTTTAAAGACTCAGCTTTAAAATTTTCATATATTACTATGTTCTATTAATTTCTTCTGTACAGGTTTTAAAATTTTATTTTTTACATTTTTATTTTCTTCAACTTTTTCCAGATTAAGTATATTGTCCTTTATCTAGTTCTTAGAGATGAATGCTTACATTAGTTTTCCTCATTTAAAAAATTATTAAATAAGTTGAACACAAGAACTTTCAAGTATTACAGGTTTAGATACATTCC
>PVKM010040567.1:0-13407 GCA_004027735.1 Carollia perspicillata
TGTCACAAAGAGTAAGAGCTCCTTTTTTTTTTTCTTGAGAAAACTGTTTTAAAAAAATTTTTGTTCAAGTACAGATTTCTGTCTTTCACTCCTGTCCCAGCCCACCCGCCCCCCAGCCCTCCCCACTTCCCTCCCATTTCCACCTCCCCTAGTTTTTGTCCATCTGTCTTTCATACTTGTTCCTGTAAACCCTTCCCCTTTCCCCCTGAAATTCCCTCCCCTCTCTCCTCTGGTCACTGTCAGCCTGTTCTGTATTTCAGTGTCCCTGGTTATATTTTGCTTGTGTGTTTGTTTTGTTGTTTACATTCCTGTTAAAGTTGAGATCATGTGGTATTTGTCTTTCACTGCCTGGCTTATTTTGCTTAGCATAATGCTTTCCAGTTCCATCCATTCTGCCGCATAGGGTAGGAGCTCCTTCTTTCTTTCTGCTGCATAGAATTCCATTGTGTAAATGTACCATAGTTTTTTCATCCATTCATTTACTGATGGGCACCTAGGTTGATTCCAGCTCTTAGCTATTGCAAATTGTGCTGCTATGAACATTGGGGTGTATAGGTTCTTTTGGATTAGTGATTCAGGGTTCTTAGGATATAATCCTAGCAGTGAAATTGCTGGGTCAAAAGGCAGTTCCATTTTTAGTTTTCTTAGAAAATTCCATACTGTTTTCCATAGTGGTTGTACCAGTCTGCAATCCCACCAACAGTGCACTAGGGTTCCCTTTTCTCCACAACCTCTCCAACATTTGTTGCTTTTTGCATTATTTATGATGGCCATTCTGACCAGTGTGAAGTGGTATCTCATTGTGGTTTTAATTTGCATCTCTCTGATAGCTAGTGATATTGAGCATCTTTTCATGTGTCTCTGGATCCTCTGTATGTCCTCCTTGGAGAAGTGTCTGTTCAAGTCCTTTGCCCATTTTTTAATTGGGTTGCTTGTCTTCTTAGAGTGGAGTCCTGTATGTTCTTTATACATTTTGGAGATTAAACCCTTGTCTGAGGTGTTGGGAGCTGCCCTGCCTGGTTTCAGGAGCTGTAAACCCCCCATGGCTAAGGCTGAGTGAGCCACCTCCGGACCATAAGCCACTAAGGAGACAGAGCTTATCTCCCTGGAAGGAGCACTGCTTCTGCTTCTTTTTCCATAACTGGCCCCCAATGCTTGATCAGTTAGCCAATGACAGGTAAAATTCCCCAAAGGGGGAATGACTTAAGACAGGCATGATCACGTGGAGGCCCCAGGGACTCGGGGGGCTATGGAGAAAGGGGGTGGTGGACCCTTGCCCCTCGGCTTTGACAAAGCCTGACTCCCCTGAGTCCTCGAGAAGTCTCTGATAATTCCTTGGCTACCTTGCCTCATCTGCCTGACTTAAGCCTGAAACAATGACAGAGAGTGGTGCAACCCTGTGCTGGAAAGGGCAGGCTCCCCAGGTAATCAGGCCTGAGAGAGGATATGTAAATTCCTGTCATGCCTGCTTTGTTAAGAATGTGTTTAGTTAAATGATTAAGGCTCAAGCAGGAAATGAGTTTGTTTCCCAAAGTTCTGTAGCCTTTTAGCTGATAGACCCTGATTCAGAAGAAGCCCTAATAATTATTTGTGTGCTATCTACTGTTTGATACTTACTGCCTGACAATGATTAATGAGCTGTACCTGTATTCCTGTGCAAACTGAAACCCAATAAAGGCCTGTCCTGGCAAGGGTCAGCGTGCTCTTCCCTTTAGAGAGTTGCCAAGGCTGCTCTGAGGCGCCCTCCCTTTGAGAGGGTGGCCAGGCCACTCTGAGGTGCTCCCCCCTTGAGGGAGTAGCTGTGCCTTCCCCTTTTCCTCCACAGGACCCGGCAGTCCATGTGAATCTGTCTCATATCTCATCCAAAATGCCGCGGGCACTGCAAGCTGGTGTCTGCATCATTGAGGTATCATTAGCAAATATGTTTTCCTGTACAATTGGTTCCCTTTTTATTTTAAATCTGTTTTCTTTAGCTGTGCAGAAGCTTTTTGTTTTGATGAGATCCCATTTGTTTATTCTTTCCTTTACGTCTCTTGCTCTAGGGGACATATCAGTAAAAATGTTGCTGCGTGAAACATCTGAGATTTTCCTCCATATGTTCTCCTCTAGGATTTTAATGGTGTCACGACTTATATTTTAATCTTTTATCCACCCTGAATTTATTTTTGTGTATGGTATAAGTTGGTAATGGAGTTTCATTTTTTTACATATAGCTGTCCAGCTCTCCCAGCACCATCTGTTGAAAAGGCTATTTTTACTCCATTTTATGCTTCTTCCCCCTTTGCCGAATATTAATTGACCATAGGGACTTGGGTTTATTTCTGGGCTCTCTTGGTCCATGTGCCTGTTTTTATGCCAGTTCCAGGCTGTTGTGATTACAGTGGCCCTGTAATAAAGTTTGGTGTCAGGTGTTGTGATCCCTCCTACTTTGTTCTTTCTCAAAATTGCAGCTGCTATTTGGTGTTGTTTATGGCTCCATATAAATTTCTGAAGTGTATGTCCTATGTCTGTAAAATACACCATTGGTACTTTAATAGGTATTGCATTCAATCTGTAAATTGCTTTGGGTAGTATGGACATTTTGATGATGTTAATTCTTCCGATCCATAAATACCATTTATGTTTCCATTTGTTTGTGTCTTCCTTTATTTCTTTCTTCAGTGTTGTATAGTTTTCTGAGTACAGATTTTTTACCTCCTTGTTTATTCTAGGTACTTTATTTTTCTTGTCATATCAAATGGGATTTTTTCCTTGATTTCTCCTTCTGATGTTTCATTGTTGGTATACAAAAATGCCTTTGATTTCTGGATACTGACTTTGTATCCCACTATTTTGCCAAATTCATTTATTAGGTCAAGCAGTTTTTTGGCAGAGTATATAGGATTTTCTGTGTACACTATCATGTCATGTGGAAACAATGACAGTTTTGCTTCCTCCTTTCCAACCTGGATGCCTTTTATTTCTTTATCTTGTTTGATGGCTGTGGTTAGGACTTCCAATACTATATTGAATACAAGTGGTGAAACTGGACAACCTTGTCTTGTTCCTGATCTTGGTGGAAATGCTTTTAGTTTTTGCTCATTGAGTATGATGTTGGCTGTAGGTCTCTCATATGTGGTCTTTATTATGTTGAGGAATGCTCCCTCTACTCCCACTTTGCTGAGTGTTTTGATCATAAATGGATGCTGTACCTTATCAAAAGCTTTTTCTGCAACTATTGATATGATCATGTGATTTTTGTCTTTGCTTTTGTTTATGTGATGTATTGCATTTATTGATTTGTAAATATAGTACCATCGTTGCATCCCTGGGATGAATCCCACTTGGTCATGCTGTATGATCTTTTTGATGTATTGTTGGATGCGGTTTGCCAGCATTTTGTTGAGGATTTTAGTGTCTATGTTCAGCAGTGATACTAGCCTGAAGTTTTCTTTCTTTGTTGTGTCTTTACCTGGTTTTGGGATTAGGATGATGCTGGCTTCATAAAAAGAGTTTGGGTGTTTTACATCATTTTGGATTTTTTGGAATAGTCTGTGAAGGACAGGGTTTAGCTGTTCCTAAAATGCTTTGTAGAATTCTCCTGTGAAACCTTCAGGCCTAGGGCTTTTGTGTGTTGGGAATTTTTTGATTACTGCTTCAATTTCATCCACTGTTATTGGTCTGTTCAAGCTTTCTGCTTCTTCTTCATTCAGTTTTGGAAGATTATATTTTTCTAGAGATTTGTCCATTTCACCTAGGTTTTCAGATTCCTTGTCATATAGTTCTTCATTGTAATTTCTTACAACCCTTTGTATTTCTGTGGTATCAGTTGTAATCTCTCCTCTTTCACTTCTGATTGTGTTCATTTGGGTCCTCTCTCTTTTTTTCTTGATGAGCCTGCTTAAAGGCTTGTCAATTTTGTTTATCTTTTTAAAGAACCAGCTCCTGGATTCGCTGATCCTTAGAACTGTGCTTTTAGTCTCTATGTCATTTAATTCTGCTCTGATCTTGGTTATTTCCTTCCTTCTGCTTTCTCTGGGTTGTCTTTGTTGTTGTCCCTTGAGTTCTTGTAGACATAGGGTTACGTTGTTTGTTTGAAATGTTTCTATCTTTTTTAGGTAGGCCTGTATTGCTATGAACTTCCCTCTCAGGACTGCCTTCACAGTGTCCCATAAGTTTTGGATTGTTGTGAGTTAATTTTCTTTTGTTTCCAGAAACTTTTGGATTTCTTCCCTAATTTCATTCTTGACCCATGCATTGTTTAGTAGCATGCTATTCAATCTCCATGATTTTGAGTGTTTTGGGTTTTTTTTCCTTGGGGTTGGTTTCTAGTTTCAGCCCCTTGTGGTCAGAGAAAATGCTTGATATGATTTCAATTTTCTTGAATTTGTTGAGGCTTGTTTTGTGTCCTATCATGTGGTTCATCTTTGAAATTGTTCCATGTGCATTTGAAAAGAATGTGTATTTAGCTTCTTTGAGAGGAAAGGCTCTATATATCAGTTAAGTCCATTTTATCTAAGGCATTGTTCAATGCCACAATAGCTTTGTTGATATTGTGTTTGAAAGATCTGTCCATTTTTGACAGTGGGGTGTTAAAATCCCCTACCATAATTGTGTTGCTGTCTATATCTTTCTTGAAGTCCTCTAAGATTTTGTGTATTTGGGTGCTCCTATGTTGGGTACATATATATTTACAATGTTTATGTCTTCTTGATGGATTCTTCCCTTGAGTATTATGAAGTGACCTTGTGGGTCTCTTTTTATTGCTCTTTTTTTGAAGTCTATTTTTCTGATAAGAGTATTGCTACCCTGGCTTTTTTTCCTGTTTGCTTGGAAAATTTGTTTCCAGCCCTTCACTTTCAGTCTGTGTAGTTCTTTTCTCCTGGGGTGGGTCTCTTGTAGGCATCATATGTGTGAGTCATGCTTTCTTATCCATTCAGCTATTCTATGTCTTTTGATTGGAGCCTTTCATCCATTTATGTTTAAGGTTATTATTGATAGGTACTTATTCATTGCCATTTTCATACCTGTGCTTCTCTCTCTCTCTCTCTCTCTCTCTCTCTCTCTGTCTCTCTCTCTCTCTGTCTCTCTTCCTTCCTTCCTTTCCTTAAAGCAGTCCCTTTAGCATCTCTTGCAGAGCTGGTTTGGTGGAGGTGTATTCTTTTAGACTTCTTTTGTCTGGGAAGCTCCTTATGTGGCCTTCTATCTTGATTGAGAGCCTTGCTGGGTAAATTAGCCTTGGGTGCAGGCTTCTCATTCCTATTACTTGGAATATTTCTTGCCATTCTCTTCTGGCTTGGAGCATTTCCATTGAGAAGTCAGCTGCTAAACTTAATGGGGCTCCCTTGTATGTTACTTCCTGTTTCTCCCTTTCTGACTTTAAGATTCTCTCTTTGTCTTGGAATTTTGCCATTTTAATTATGATGTGTCTTGAAGTGGGCCTCTTTGGGTTCCTCTTGATTGGGATTCTCTGTGTTTCCTGGATTTGTGTGATTTTTTCTCTCATCAAATTAGGAAAGTTCTCCATCATTACTTTTTCAAATAGGTTTTCTATCCCTTCCTCTTCTTCTCCTTCTGGTACCCCGTTGTATGGATTTTATTACACTTCATATTGTCCTGCATTTCTGTTAATCCCTCTTCATTCTTTCTCAGCCTCTTTTCCCTTTCTTGCTCATCCTGGGTGTTTTTTTCTACTTTGTCCTTCAGCTCACTGATCTAATCTTTTGCTTCATTGATCCTGTTTTTGAGTCCTTCTGCTTTGTTCTTCAGTTCAGAAATTGTATTCTTCATTTCCTCTTGGCCCTTGTTGACAGTTTCTATTTCCTTTTTCGTGTTGATATAGTTTGCAGTGAGTTCATTGTAGTTTCCCTGTAGTTTCTGGTAATTCACTGTGAGCTCATTGAGCTTCCTGATAACCATTGCTTTGAACTCAATATCTGGTAGCTGAGTTGCCTCTATTTCATTTAGCACTTTTTCTGAGGATTCCTCCTTTCCTTTCATTTGGGGACTGTTTCTTTGTCCTCCCACTGTTTTTGAGACTCTTCTTGTTAGCCTTAGCTTCTTAAATTGATCTGTTCTGACACCCTGCATTTATGGTGTGAACTTCTATGGTAGAATATCTGTGAGATTCAGTGGTGCAGTCTCCTTGATCTCCTGAGCTCACTGATCTTGGGCTGTCATTTATGTTGGCTTTGTGTTTGTCTTCGGGTTTTGATTGTTGTTGGGTCTTTCTTTAGTGGGTCTTTCCCACCAGCTGGTTAACTGAGGGTCACTCTGTCCACCATCTCTTGTATTTTGTTGTGCTGGTGTGGGCAGGTTGTGTTGAAGCTGGTTCTTCCATGTGTACAAGGTTTTGAGGATTCTCTCTTGCTCTTGTTCAGTTGTTTGTTCTGGGTAATTTCTCCACTATTTAGTTGTATTTTCAGATAGGTCCTGTATTGAGGTTAGTGTGGCTTCCACTCCCTCCTTCACCCTCTTCTGTTGTTATCTGTTGGTGGTTCCTTTGTTAATGCATTTCCTCTTCCAGCAGGTATCTTGGTGTTCACAGCTTCCACCTATGCTTTTTTGTGATCAGTTGGAAGAGTAAGGCAATATGGTTTAAGACAGCAAGAGTGTATTGTATGATATTTACAGTAGCAGCCCGTAGAGAAGAGATAGGAAATCCTTTGGCTATGTATAGTGTTAACAATGATATTCCATCCAACTAGTCACTTTTTAGAAAGGGTGGAAAGAAGGTAAGACTCTTGTTGGGGAGGGAAGGATTGTGAGTTGGATCTAGAAAGCAGTGAGATTGTGGGAGGTCAGATTCTGAGGTAAGGTGAGAGTACAGTATAGTAAATAGGTGTAGTGTGTGGGAGAATAGAGTTAACCACTACAGTAATACAGTTCAGGAAACCATGAAGTGGGCTAAGATCTGGGAGGGGTGTTGTATAGTATTTACAATTGCATGGAACAGCTATTATTTACAATAATAATGGAGCAACAATCATATGACAGAATCTATGTGATCTGGATAACAAGAATAGGAAGTATAGGACCTTGAGTAGTGTGCTAATGGAACACAAGTGAAGTGAAGGACAGTAAATTAAAAATACACTAGGAAAGAGTGAACAAAGGAAACCAGTCAAACAATGCAATTTACCTAGCCACGCAAAGAAGACTAAACAGAAAGAAGAGGAATACAAAAATACTATTAAAATAAAAGATGTAAGAATAATGAAAAATAATAATACAAATATGCAATAACTTGCAAATTCTCTGTTTTAGCAAAGTGAAATTTGTCTCACTGTGTCAGCTATTGGGATGACCCCTCTTTGGGTCCAACTCTGGTCTTTTCAGGGTTCCAGGCTTTTTGTCTCACTTGTGGGAATTAAAAAAAAAAAAAAAAGAAGAAGGAAGGAAGAAGAAATAAAATGGGAAAGAAAGGAAGAAGGAACAAAACAAGAAAGAAGGAAAGAGAGGGGAAAGGAGTTGAAAGATAAATTAAAAAAACAAAAAAAAAAAAAAGAAAGACTGGAGACCACTGGGGTCAGGGCCTGTCAAGGCCCAACTCTCAACTCTCCCCAGTTGGCATCCACAGACTCTGTGGGTGCTCACAGCCCCTGTGTGTTTGCCATGTAGTCCTTATTCCCCTCTCTGCAACTTCAAGCAACCAGGTGTTTCCCAGTGCTGCTCAAACCTTGTTTGGCTGGGGAGGGAGCCATTGATCTGGCTCTCTCCCAAGAACCCTGTGGCAGACCCAGTGGGTGCTGGGCCTGGGACTGCAGCCACCCTGGCCCCAGAGACCTTACTGTCCTGAAGCACTCTCCTTACCATCTGGTTTTTCAATGTCCTCTACAATTTTTGGTCTCCTATCTTCGTATGTGTTGGGGTACTTTTGGCTGTTTGCTCTGTTCCTCTGTAGATTGGCCAGGTTTTTCTTCAGTGTGTAGGTGGAAGTGGAATCTGCTCCCTCCTACCTCACCACCATCTTCAGTCTCCAAATGTTAGATTTTAAACCACAACAAAAAAGTAATGTTTAAATATTTAACTAGATAGCCAGAAAGCATGATTAATAACAAACTGAGAAAATGCTAAAGCAGAATCCCTATTAATGTTTGAAGTTATTTTTTTCATGCAAGTAAAGGTAGTTAGGGAGTTTTGAATCTTCTTCATTACAAATAGTCACTTGCAAAATTCAGTTTCTTTAAAAAGCCAATCTGTTCACTTTGCTGTGATCAGACAGATTGCTGTTTGATTAATGAGAAAAATTAAAATAGGTAACTTCTGAATTATGGCTAAGGTTACTGGGCTAGTTCTCTCACACACCTGTTTCAATGGTCAGTGCATACTCATTGTGTGAAAATTTCCATTGGCTTAAAAATCAATAAATTTTACAGAAATAATAAAGATTTTTGGACATAATTTTCTACCAAACTAAAGGCTCATATAATTGCTGTCAAAGAGAATGATTTCAAAGACAAAATATGATTATAACTTCCTAGAAGTTAAGCCAAAAGACTGTCAAAGCATTGACATTTTAATGGAACAAATAAAAACTCTTGGATCACCTACAAATAGTATTGCAGACCTGGGAAATCCTTAACTATGATAATTTATTTTCCTTAAATTCCCCATTTTCTGACACAACCTACCTGCACAATCATAACTGAGACCTAAATTTAAGAGAATTTTCTAACAAATATTTTGTTACAAATGACACTCAGTGTGTAACACATTTCCTCACCATGTTAACATTCAGAGACTTTACAGTTTTACTGTTCAAGCATTAATCAGTAATTACCCTGTCTTCTTCACTCATATACCTTGTCCATCTAACATAGTACCTGGCACTAACAAGTGTTCATAAATATTTAATGAATTAACAAATGGATGATTTCAGTCATAGAGAGCAAAATATGACAAAGAGCTAAGTAGTCTATGCTCTTTGAGTTATCACAAATGTTTTTAAAAGCTGGATAATTATTTTTATGGACTTTTAAAACTGTTCAACACATAGTAGGTCCTCAGAAAAGTTGCATCTTTTTTGGGGAATGAATATAACCCTGAATTATTACAACAGGGCTGGCACTCACAAATATGCTCTAAAGAGAGTGAAGGAGAAAGAAAACTAACAAAAGAAAAATAGTTATGCTTATTACTCTACCAGGGTTTTATACAATACATGGTATAGTAATAAAACTCTGGAGGCATTGTCCCCATTTTAAATATCAGCAAAGTGAGAGAGAGGAAGTCACTGGCCCAAGGTCAAAGTGTTGGAATAGGGATTAGAATACCAGTTCTTCCTTAAACCAAAGCCCACTTTATTTCTTCTACTCCACATTGTCTCTACAAGAAAATATATATATAAAACACATACATAAAAAATATATAACTTTTTCCAGTAATACACACTAAATGCATTAAATGATAGTTATTATTTGCAAAGAAATATTTAATTATTCATTTATATAATTTTTACAACAGGAAATATATAAGTAAGTTAAATAACTAAATTAGATGTTTGATTTGGTGACGTTGAAGTAATATGGGAAAGAACAGATAAAGCCACTAGAAAAGAAATATTTCAATGTATACATTTTCAAACCCATTATACCACTTATTTTAGAACTAAAAATCTTCAGACTTGAAGGCATTTTTAGTTTGGAAAAGTGAAGAGATATGCCTTTAATAGAATCATAATATAAGATTTATCTTCAGGATAATTTTCAGATTTCCAACTGGAAATTTCCAAGCCCATCTCTTGGAAGAATTTTCTAAATTTTGTGAAACTGAACAATCTACACCATAGGTGGCAAATACAAGCCCTATGGGCAGAATCCAGCCCTCCACCTTGTTTTATCTGGCTGGGCACCTTGTTTCTACCCAGCGGCAGCACTGAGCTCCTTGCTCCTAGTTAAGGAGTAGTTATACTTATACAGTCCTACAATTATATTCGGTCCTTTGAAGGCAACCAAGAGGCTGATGTGGCTCCTGGTGAAAATGAGTTTGACACCCTGATCTACACGATTAACAACAAGGAGATGGTTAATATTTATAGGACAATACAAGAGAACATGAAAATAATTCTGTTAGACTGGTGGCATTTATGGATGAATTGTGTTTTTTAAAGTTTTTTTTTCATGGTGTTTTAAATCTTGTTTAACATTAACTTTGAAATAAATGCCTTGATCTGTTTTTTTAGGAAGGTCTGAATATCACTGAAAAAAGCTCTACCAACACCTCCCCCCAAAAAAACCAAACAAACAAAAACCAAAAATGCAAAGCAAATTGTCAGCACTTTCTCAAACTGAAGAGGTATTCAGCAGTGCCAGGTGCTATCTCATAAGCCTCGGCTTCTCCTAATAAAGGATTTCCTCCTGAAGTTTGGTCATTCACCTGTCCAACAGAGGAGATGGAATCCCTGGCTCAGGAAGGGAAATTTTGAGTCCCTTGGGTAGAACTCCATGTAGACTAAGCCCCATGGGGGGACTAAGTGGGAAATTAAGACTACAGTAGTTCTCAAAATGTTCTCTGGATCACCAAAATGGAATCACCTAGGAAAGTGGTTAAAATGAAAATTCCCAGGCCCAGTTCCAGATACTGAATCCACATTTCTGAAAGGGGGGTGGGTGCTAGGGACCTGCATCTTTTAAAAGTCACAAGGTGGAATCCTTGTGTACAAAGAGGTTTTGACACACTGGGCTGGAGGCTGAGAGACAATATGATGAGCAGGTGGGTGTGGAGCCCTCCACTCTTGGGTTTAATTTCAGTTTTTCCATTTAATAGTTCTGACTGCAGAAAGTCACCCAAACCTTCTGAGCCTCAATTGTTTTCATACAGAAAGTGAAGACCAAGTAAAAGTATGAGTGTGTGTACATACGTGTGTGAATGCTAGTTTGCTTTAATCCTTTTATATAAACTATCTAGAAACATCTGCTTCTCTTCCCCAAAAGCAGTGTTTCGCACCTTTTTCTCATTATCTCCCTCTCCCTCCAGGATCCTTTCTAGACATTTTCTCTCCTAATCCACCAGCCCCCTTGACATTTAAAAGTCACAGTGAGACTTGTACACCTGCTTATGCTCTGCAGCCTTTAGGGGAGGGCAAGAGCCACTGTATTCTCTAAGCCCTTTTTGTCCCCAAGAATATGAGCACAGAACGCAAGCCCTGGAGAGAGATGACTCGGTCAAGTTACACCGCAAATGAAGGCAGAATCAGGTCTCCATCTGTCACAACGGTCTCCTGTAGATCCCCCAGTATTTTAATGATTTACTGTTAACTAGTTGCCAGCATTAGAAAATCGGGAGCTTCCACAGGAGAATCCTGACATTCGCCTTCTCAAGAGCCAGTCGGTCCAGAGCGGCGCGGGCCCCGCAGCCCCCAAAAGTGCGGCCCGAAACCCCCCTGACCCCAACGAAGGGGCCCCAGCGCTCACCGCTCACCGCGTAGGAGCTGGACATCAGGACGCCTGGGAGCCGTTGGTGCTGCTGCCTCTGCAGTAGGTCCTCACCCAGTTCCCAGCTCCCGCTGACGCAGCCCCGCCCGACGGGGCTTTCACAAGCTGTGCTTTGAATTCAGGGGCAGTGGGATCTCTGCCCGCCTTCTGCAGGACTGTCAGTACCACCACCCATCACCGTCTCACCCACACGCCCCACAACCGTGCAGCATGCAGACCCCTCACCGTGGGCGGAGAAGCCGCTCCTCCGCCGCTCCTCCGCCACCCCCCTCTGCCCCAATTGCCGTGTGCTCCTCCGCACGTGATGCGCGCTGGCCAATGATAGCCCGAGGCGGCCAGTGATGCAAACGGAGACTCGGGGCGTGATGAGAGGGCGCGGTCACTGTGGGGTTGGTGGGCCGGGGCGGAGGCAGAGACCAGGACGTGAGAAAGTGGCACACTGGGCCGCAAGTGGTGAGAGGGTTCGGTGCGGGCTGCATTCTGCCAGCCTGCGAGGAGTCTAAGTGCGGCCCTGACTCCCTCTGCGATCATAGACCAATCTCTAAAGTCAGTGAGAGACAGAAGGGAAACAGGAATCCAAGGTTTGGCTCTTCTTTCTCCTAGGAAGGAGAGCTGCTTCCAGTTTCCCACCTTTATATGGCTAATACTGCCCCCTACTTACACTGGCCACTCAGCTTCCAGCTGGTGGCATGATGTTTCCAAGGACTCTTCCAGGAGGGATGGGAAATACTGGAATTAGAGCATGGCCCAGTAGGCACCCCATACCTGCTACAACAGATGAGTTGATGGGGTTCACATACCTGTTACAGAAACCCCCAAATTTTGATATTCTAAACCCCTAGGCTTTTTTAAACTCTGTCATAAAAGGATGAGTTAGGTAGCCCAGGGATCCAAACTCTCAGTGTTACTGACTTTACAGCTTGGCTCCCACCCATGGATTTACCTCATAGGCCAAAATGGTTGTTGAAGCTCCACCCATCACATCCTTATTTTCGAAAGGGCCTTTATAGAAGCCACAAACAACAACTTCTACCCACATCTTAAAGGTGTGAACTTAGCCACAGGCCTCACATAGCTGGGAGATGTAGTCTAAGCACATATCTGCTCTCAATAAAATGCATTTGGATAAGATGTCTAACAGATTCTACTACATATTGTTGCTTTTAAAGCACCTGCAAGGAGCCCTGTATCACACAGATCAGTAGAAATAAGACCTTCCCCTGGTCGTACTCAACAACTTATTAGGAAAAACATACTCTGTGAGTCACACTGTGTCAGGTGCTTTGCATATATGCTTTGCTTCTATTTAATTAACTCTGCAAGGCAGACATCCCTGGCCCCATGATGCAGATGAATCCTGGAAGGCAAAATGGTGACGAACTAGAATGCAGAAGAGCCTTTAGATAGACCAAATGGTCTTACATGAATTGCTGCACAGTATTGCAAGCACATGAGCCTAAGGAATGTAATTTTGGGTGCTAGGTAAACGAATGCCACTCTACTCTGTCTAAGGCTGACAAGAATCAGCAAGGTAAAGGTAAGGCCACCTACCTGTATCTCTGGAAGCAAGCTTTATATGATATACCGATGTAAAGATATTTTCATGTCAAAATACCAGTATGATGGTGTAAAAACAAATTGAAATAAATAGAAAATTTTGAACTTGATATTTCCTAATATGAACTAAGGGTGATTAATATGTATTAGAACTCATTTTATGCATTCAATAAGCTTTAATGCATATTGTATACTTGCTGCTCCATTAAGCATCAAGGACTAGTGAGCTAAGTTAGACATTGCCTGCCTTCAGGGAGCCCACACTCTGTGGGCAGAAGAAAAGTACACAAGAAAACGTGAACATACCATGATAACTATGGGTGGTATGAGACCATGTGAGAAGGGCATCCCCTGGAGGGGAGGGGAGGAAGAAAGAGAGAGGTGTCAGAAAGACTTTCTAAAGAGATGATAACTGAGCAGAGTCTTGAAAATTGAA
>PVKM010040568.1:0-13418 GCA_004027735.1 Carollia perspicillata
CCTTTTGACTCATTGATTCCACTGTTGGGATTATACCCTAAGAATCCTGAAACATCAATTCAAGATAACCTATGCACCCCTATGTTCATAACAGTGTTGTTTATAATAGCCAAGTTCTGGAAACTGCATAAATACCCAATAGTAAATGAATAGATCAAAAAACTATGGTACATCTACACAATGAAATACTACACATCAAAAAGAAAAATGGAGCTCTTACCTTTTGCAACAGCATGGATGGAACTGGAAAGTATTATGCTAAATGAAATAAGCCCAGCAGCAAAAGACAAATACCATATGATGTCACCTATAAGTGGATGTCACCTAATGAACAAAACAAACAAATAAGCAAAATAAAACCAGAGACTTGGAGACAATGAACAGATGGACAGTGACCAGAGGGCTGAGGGTGTGGGAGTTAAGGAGGTAAAGAAGGGGAAGGGTCTAGTCAAGGAACATATATAAATGACCCAGGGACATAGACAATAGGGTGGGGATTGATTGTGGGAGCAGGGTAGGGGTGGAGAAGGAGAGAGCAATGGGGAAAATTGGGACAGCTGTCATAAAACAACAATAAATAATAAATAAATAAAATGCAAGCTATATAAGATTTCAACTGAAACCCCAAAGTATCGAATGTATTCATTTATTAGCTAACTGAAAGCCCAAAAAGACAAGACATCGAGTATAACAAAGTGCTGCTTTGAGGCTCCTGATGACTACTTTGCCTGAATGAACACCCAGAAGTGGCTGGGACTATCTCCCTGGGTGTGGCCATTTACCACTGACTGAATGGGGTGGAAGTATAAAAACCCCAGCTTCTTACAATGAATCTTAGCTGATATGTCACAGTTCCCCATGGGATCAAGTTAAAAGTGAATTAAGAAGGATTTAGTTTGAGATTGTCTTTGGTAAATTTTCCCCCTTCCCTGTTCTCCTTACCCTTATTCTCTTGCAAGTTTCCCTGGAACACTTCCTTAGTAAATTACTTGCATATGAATTCTTATTTCAGCATCTGCTTTTGAAAGAAGCAACCTAAAACATCAGAAATGACATGTAAAAAATATGTTGGAGAAAATAATTCTGTTCACAATAAATTACAAAAAATGTAAAATACCTATAAATATCTATGAATTAAACTATAAGATGTTAGTGAGCAACAGTAAAAAAGGCTTAAAATGGAGAAAGGTTATGGACTTATATAAGAAGATCAAGATTCATAAATAGTTTCTCCTATATAAATATCAAATTTTAAAGCTTTTTCAAAGTTATTCTAAAAACATCTGGAAGAATTAGCACGTGTATTAATTACTATTCACCATACTGAAGTTATCATGTCAAAATTTTTATTGAAATTATTATGATACCTTTACTTGTAAATTTTGCAATATTTTCAAAATATACTCCACATGGTTAAAGGTATTATTTACATAGGAAAAAGTAAATAACTTAAAATTCCTCACCAAAAAAAATCAAGAGAATGTTTTCTATTTAATAATAGTAGTAACAGCAAATATTTAGCATATCACATAAGCATGTCTATAGTATACACACATATTCACATACATGTGAACAATATACACACACAAACATATATGAGTATGTATGTCTGGAAGAACTCCAGCCGTTGTTAATATAATGAGAATGGTTTGCTCAATATCCATGTAACCTGTCAGCCAAGGAGAGTGGACTGGAATGCACATGAGTAAACAATGATGACTTCATTGTGCTAGTCAGTGGGGGTGGTAGATACCATTGGTTGAGCATGTGTACTGTGTGGCCATCACATTCAAAATGACTGAGCAAGCAAAGCAATTAATCTACATCAGATTTTGTGTTAAGTCTAAACATTCCTCTGTGGAAACTATTCAGATGATTCAGAAAGCTTTTGGGAATGATACAATGATTGCAGCACAAATAAAAGTGTGGCACAAATTCTTCAAAGATTGTCAACAATTGAAAGTGATCCAAGTTCTGGAAGCCTTGTAACAAGTAGAACCCCTGAGAATGTTGGACATGTACAGGCTGCAATCAGCAAAGATTGGCGACTCACAGTGCAAGAACTGGAAACTGATTTGGAGATTCCAAAAACTACTGTGCCTGAGATTTGATGCAGGATCTTTGCAGAAACATGTTGTGGCAAAATTTGTACCAGGGCAGAAGGAACATAATGCTGCAGTTGTTAGTGACTTGATTCAAACCACTATCAATGAATTTCCTCAAGAAGGTCATAACTGGAGATCAATGGTAGGTCTTGAGCCATGATCCAGAAACAAAGGCCCAGTCATCCTAATACAAGTTGCCTTGTTCCCCAAGCCCAAATAAAGCACCACAAAGTCACAGAAAGATCATGACCATGTTAACTTTGTTTTTTGATTGGGAAGGTGTTGCCCATCATGAGTATACCCCTCCAGGCCAAACAATTAATGAGGAGAACTGATGTTCTTCATCAGGTGAAAGATGCAATATGAAAAAAATTGCCACAGCTATGGGCAACTTGTGACTGGCAGCTTCATCTGGACAATGTGGCTGCTCATGCATCATGACTCTTGTGGAGCTTTTTGATGAAACATCAGATCGCTCCGGTGACTAACCCTCCTACAGCCCAGTTTTGGTGCCCTGCAACTTCTGGCTTTTCCCAACTAAAAACTAAAATCATATTTGAAAGAGAAGAGATTTCAGACTATTAATGAGATTCAAGAAAATACATTGGGGCAGCTGATGGCAATTCCAACAAAGAGTTTTGCAGAGTGTTTTGAACAGTGGAAGAGATGCTGAGAAAACTGTGTGAAGTTCCAGAGTAACTTGTCCTATGTACAATGTTTCTTGTATCTTGTATCTTCTTAAATAAATATATTTATTTTTCATATTTCATAGCTGGATAGTTTCTGGATATAGAAATGTTGATAGACAGATGATAAATGATAGATGATATGAATATAGATAGATAGGGATGTAGATATAGATTAGATATAGATATAGATATAATTATTTACTCCTCATAGCTGAATAATACACAGAAAGTAGGAAATTTATGCATAGGTGGGTTAAATAACATATTCAAGGTCTTACAGGTAGGAAACGGAATTGGTAGAGTTGAGATTTAAGCCCAGGTATTTTTGTTTCAGACTCCATATTCTTAACCTTTTTGCTATGCATACATATATTTTGACAATATATTATCAATGACAATAAAAATGGCCCCCATAACAAGCAGGTAATCTTGTCATATAAAATGTGTATGTCTGTACCATAAAATTTGTTTCCAAATTGTATTGAGCAATGGTAGTTACAGAGACTTGAGACTCTTGTGTATCTGCTCGATGTGATGACCCTGAAGAACATCACAAAGGCTCTTAGGTTTATAAAAATATTTGTTTGGGCATCGTGTGCCAGTTATCTCTTTATTTTCAACAGCCAATTCTGTATGATGAGTCTCAATATTCGTCTTTAAAAATAAAATGACTGTTATTCATTGTTCTTCTTCACCTACCTTATTTTCTATTGTGTCCACTGTCATTGAACAGATATTTATTGACTTATTAAAACATTGGGAAAATATCAGATGTAAAATGTTTTGCTGAAAAATATCTCTCCTAGTTTCATCCAGATACACATGCAGAATCCTCACATAATATTTTCATCTCTCCTCTATGCCATATGACTCATCATGACTCTGGGTAGATGAATGACCTGCAGGATAATCGTGGACATTTGACCCAGGGGCAATTGACCCAAAAGACCATCAGTTGATGAAATGAAACTGGTGTTCACCCAAGATCGTATTACATTCAGTTATAAAATTTTAGCTTCTTCTTTGATAACCTTTTCAATCATATTCCCCCAAAGATAGCTGTAAATAAAAGTATATTCTTATTCATGAGACTTGCAACATGATTCTAGTCCAACATTATTTTACTTTTAAAAATATTTTGATATCAGCTATGACATGTTTTGGTCATTATTACTTTTATTAATATTTATTTTGTCCAAAATGTTAAAAATTCAATTATTTTTAATGCATTAAGAAGCTAATACATTCTTTTCAAAAATAATAGTAATGATAATGCTAGCAATTTTAGTTCTCAATTGACTATTAAAATTATACTTATTAGCACATATGATTTCTCCTTATGTGTGTGGTATTACCATCCTTTCAGTTGATTGAGATCAAGTGTTTTCCAATATCAATTTGTTATTCCTTCCATATAATTCAAGAAAAAATTATATCTAATAGCTAATTATTCTATCTTTTCTGAAAAATATTCTGTTATAATCTGTGAGTAGAAAGACCAGAGAGAAGGAAATCTCTGCATAGATGGGTTAAATAACATGTTCAAGGCCTGATAGGTAGGTCTTGCATCTGTTTTCTTGGTGAGGTCATCTTAATTGTAATGCCCGATTCTCTGGTAAATGAGTAGAAATAGGGTTAAACACAGCAAGAAAAAAATGAATGTTTTTCATTTGGTATAGTGGTAGATTAGCAATGAGTGTGATGAGTATCTCTATTGATGAAATTGACCAACTGGTGAGGAGCAAACATTATGGCAGGAAACAGAACCCAGACACATAATTCACAAACCAGACAGTAGAGAGAAGGTTCAGAATAAAAACAACCATAGATGCTTGTGCGAATGGCAAAGTGCAGTCAGGGAGGCTGCCACCCCTGTAGGAAGGGCAGTGGCTGCCAGGCTCTGAGCACATTTCATCTGTGGATACTAAAGGGCAGCACAAAATGAGGAAGAGTGTTTGGTTGCAGAAAAGTGATGGAATTGTTTCTGGGAAAAATAATTAAGAGAGACATTTTAAAATTGGGAAATAAAGCTTCAGCTTCTCCTTGTTCATATTTAATAAAATTTGGATTTAGCTTGCATTCAGTATGAATAAACTGTAGAGAGCTCATTTAATTCACAAGCAGATGAATGACATTATACACATAAGGAAACTGAGGCCCTGATGGGCTAAGTGGCTTTCCAAGTTCCTGAAGCTTGATGGAGGAAAAGCTGAGGCTAATGTCAACACTTTGCAGATGTCAGATTATGTACAAGTGGTTGTACTCTGTATGCTAATGTTTACTCTTCAACACAATTATAAATGCTTCAATTAAGAGATGGATTTATAGCAATTACTCTACTTTTGTGTTCTTTAATTCAGCTCCACATGAAGCATGTATTCCATACCCAATATATGTAAGTACCATGTAAAGAAATACACAATTGAAAGAGACACTATCCCTGTGTTGAGGAACTTATAAATTATCAAGATAATCTTATATATCAATAATTTGCTTCCAATCTTTCCTGAGAATGAAATTTACTTGTGATACATTAAAAATGCAGATCCCTGTGTCACTGCCTTGAAGATTCAAGTTCTCAGATTCAATGCAGAGGCTCTTTTAATTACTTAGTAAAAATTCTGGGAGATTCTTATGATCGGGTAGATTGGGGAGACACTATAAATGTATTTCTTAAATTTATAGGCACATTGGAAACATTGAGGGAACTTCAAAAACTACAAATTCTTCTGTCCTGCCAGGATACTGTTATTTGACTAATTGTTCTGGGGTGTGCCTTGGGGCTTGGATGTTTAAAGATTCTGTAGGTGATTATATATAATGTACAAATAAGTTGGGGAAATACTTTGTTACTGGGATATGGCACCCAAGAAAGATCTCATGAGGGAAATGCCATCCTACAACTTTCTAAACTCATATCCATTGAAAACCTATCACATGTATAGTAACTTGTATAGTAACTCTTAATTACTAAAATAAACCCATCAGGTGAATACCATTGTTATCTGTATTTTATAGACTAAAAAATAAAGTTTAGAGAACTTGCTCAAGCTCATGGAGTTTGAAAGTATGTGAGCAGTTTTATGAAACCAGTCTGACCTGGAACCTAAGACTTTGTCCCTTTGCCAGACTGACTTTCAGACGCAGCTTGAGGTATGGAGAAGTTTCCAGCTGACAGGATCCAGGACAGAAAGCAGTCCAAGGACAGGCAGCAATGTCTACACAGAAAGATGTGTGATAAGTCAGATTGGAAAGTTTGGCTCCAGATAATGGACAGCTTTGAATTCACAGATGTTTGACTAATCATCACACGACTGATGGGTTAATTTGTCAGCTCATTCATTTATTCATTCATTCATTATATTGTTATTTTATACAGCAAGTATTGCATATTAAGATAAAAAATATACTTTTGGGCTGAATATACATTAAAAATTTACCTGGACTTTGGAAGCTAAGCTTTATTGCATTTTTATTTATTTTTTGAAACTTCTGGCCAAAATGCAAGCATAGGTAGATATGCTTCACTTCCTTGCACAACCAAAGAAGGACAACAACAAATTTAAAAACAACTGGAAATGCCAGAAATAAAACTGTATGGAAGTCTGACAGTCAAGGAGTTAAAGAGACAAACATACAGACTGGTAGGAGGGGCAGAGATGAGAAGCCAGGGCAGCAAGGACACGTAAAGTCAGCAGCTGGCGAACCAGGACAGGTGAGGCAGCAGAAGGCAGACTGGGATATTGCACATTCCCCTGGGAATTAGTTGGGAGGAATAACTGGGGAATGAGATAGGTCACACAACCCAGGTTTCCAGCACAGGAAACTAAAGCCTCAAAACCTCTGGCTGTAAAAATCTATGGGGATTGTGGAAGTGGGAGAAACTCCTAGTCTCGCAGGAGAATCTGTGGGAGATGCCCACAGGATCCTAGAACAAACACAAGTGTATGCATCCGAGAATCACCACCCAGAAGAGCACAATCCACTTGTCATAAGGGAAATAACTGAAAGCAGGACAAGAGCCCAGCAAGTGGCATTGTGCCCTCTCTGATCCCTCTGTCAAATATAGTGCCACATGCAGAGAAGCAGGTTACCCCACCCTGGTGAATACCTAAGGCTCTGATCCTTAAAATGTAACAGGTGTGCGCAAACAAAGAAATATGGCGCAAATGAAAGAACAGATAAAATCTCCAGAAAAATAACTAAGTGACAAGGAGATAGCCAACCTATCAGATGCAGAGTTCAAAATGCTGGTAATCAGGATGTTCACAGAAATGAACTGAGCATGGTCACAAAATAAAGGAAGAAGTGAAGGCTATGAAAAGTGAAATAAAGAAAAATATACAGGGAACTGACAGTGAAGGGAATGAAACTGAGACTCAAATAAAAGATTTGGAACAGAAATAAACATTCAGCCAGAATAGAAAGAAGAAACAAAAACTCAGAAAAATGAGGAGGGGCTTAGGACCCTAAGGACAACTTTAAACATTCCAACATAGGGCTGCCAGAAGGAAAAGAGGAAGAGCAATAAATCGAAAACTTATTTGAGAACATAATGAAGGAGAACTCACCCAGTTTGGTAAAGGAACTAGACATGCTAGTCCAGGAAGCTCAGAGTCCCAAAAAAGTTGGATCCAAGGAGAAACACACCAAGACACATTATAATTAAATTAACCAAGACTAAAGATAAGGAGAAAATCTTAAAAGCATCAAGAGAAAAGGAGACAGTTGCCTACACAGTGGTATCCATAAGACTGTCAGCTGATTTTTTTTCTTTTTGTTATTTTAGTTGTTATTCAAGTTCAGTTTTCTGTCTTTTACTCCCATCCCAGTCCACCCCCCAGTGCTCCCCACCTCCCTCCCATTTCCACCCCCCTTAGTTTTTGTCCATGTGTCCTTTATACTTGTTCCTATAATACCCTCCCTTTCTCCCTGAAATTCCCTCCCCTCTCCTCTCTGGATACTGTCATCCCATTTTCTATTTCAATGTCTTTGGTTATATTTTGCTTGCTTGTTTGTTTTGTTGCTTAGGTTCCTATTAAAGGTGAGATGTTATTTGTCTTTTACTGCCTGGCTTATTTCACTTAGCATAATGCTTTCCAGTTCCATCCATGCTGTTGCATAGCGTAGGAGGTCCTTCTTTCTTTCTGCCACATAGAACTCCATTGTGTATATGTACCATAGTTTTTTGATCCATTCATTTACTTGAAAAATAAATTCAAGTCAGCTGCCTTTTTAAAAGAAACCTCTCGGTCAAGAAGGGGCTGGAAAGCAGTATTCCAAGCCATGAAAGTCAAGGACCTATATCCAAGACTGCTCTATCCAGCAAAGCTTTCATTTAGAATGGAACAGCAGATGAAGTGCTTCTCACATAAGGTCAAGTTAAAGGAGTTCATCATCTCCAAACACTTATTATATGAAATGTTAAAGGGACTTAGCTAAGAAAAAGAAGATCAAAACTATGAACAATAAAATGACAACAAACACAACTATTAACAACTGAACTTAAAAAACAAAAACACAAACTAAGCAACAAACAACTAGAACAGGAAGAGAATCAGAAATGGAGATCACAGAGAGGATTATCAGTGGGAAGGGGGATAAGAGAGAATGGGGATAAAATGAACATGGAATAAGCATAAATGGTAGGTATAAAATAGATTGAGGAAAGTTAAGAATACCATAGGAAATGGAGAATCCCAAGATCTTATATGTACAATGGACATGAACTTGTCCATGGATGAGATCCATGGATATGAACCAAGGGGTAGGGGAATGATAGAGGGAGGGTGCAGAATGGAGGGAGATAAGGGGGAGGGAAAGATGCAACAACTGTAATAGCATAATCAATAAAATATATAAATAAAAGTTTTTATTTATGCTTTTGTTTCTGTTAACATAGTATAACAAATTATAACTTACACATTAAGGGCTAGGCCATTACTGCAGGCAGAGTGCTGAAGAGTGCTGAAAATTCACTTTTTTTTTTCAGTGTTAGTGTGATTATTTTTTAATATGTTTTTTTGATGAACTGTCTTAACTTGACCTTACCTGGGAAGCACTTTATCTGCCCTTCCATTCTAAATGACAGCTTTTCTGGAGAGAGTAATCTTGGATGTAGGTCCTTGCCTTTCATGACTTTGAATACTTCTTTCCAATTTCTTCTTACCTGCAAGGTTTCTTTTGAGAAATCAGTTGATAGTCTCATGGGAACTCCTTTGTAGGTAATTGTCTCCTTTTCTCTTGCTGCTTTTAAGATTTTCTCCTTATCTTTAATCTTTGGTAACGTAATTATGATGTGCCTTGGTGTGTGCTTCCTTGGGTCCAACTTTTTGGGGGCTCTCTGAGCTTCCTGGACTTCCTGGAAGTCTATTTCCTTTGCCAGATTAGGGAAGTTCTCCTTCATTATGTTTTCAAATAAGTTTTCAATTTCTTCTCTTCCTCTTCTCCTTCTGGCACCCCTTTGATCTGAGTATTAGAACTCTTTCCTGGGACTTAAAAGACCAGACAAATGAGAGTAGAAATAAAATGTGGCATTCTTATATGCAAAATACATACATACATACATACATACATACATACATACATACACATATATCGTGCTAAATATATATCATATTTTACATACATAATATATAAATATATAGTATTAAATATGTATTGTGTTTTATGTATATATAAATATATATGTATATGTATGTACATATGTATGTACTATATATATAGTACTAAAGTTAAAATGAATGAGCTGGAGTGTATATATTAACCTGGATCAATCTTCAAAACAACATTAAGTGGAAAAAAGAAGCTTAAAATGTGTATATATAGCATTTATATGAAGTTTTAAAACACATGAAACAATATTATATATTTTTTATTTTTGCATGTATGCATAATACTGTATTTTTTATCATAAGATGCACCTAGGTTTTAGAGGAGATAGAAAAAAAATTTTGAAGCAAAAATTGTGGTAAAATATTTAATAACATAAATAATATTTCACCAATGTAAATGTAAACAGAACTCAACAGCAGCATTAACAACCATTATTCCTCCCAAATTCAGCAGGGGGGTGGGTGGGTAATGTGTCTTATAGTCCGAAAAACACAGTAATTTTTTTAAGTACATGGAAATGTTAAATACTAAATTCAAAGTGGTCATACTTTGGTAGATTGTGTATTCCAATAATGACCATGTTAATACTTCCCATCCCAATGTTCTTTTTGCACTGTGACCTTGTCATTTCTCTCATTGACAGCTGGTCTATGTCCCCTCACCATGATCCCAGGTGACCCCTGGTGATTCTCTCAATAACAAAGTACAGTAGAAGTGACACTATTTAGCCTCTGAGGTTAGATTGTAAAAGTGCCACGCACCTGGTCAAGTAGCTCAGTTGGCTGGCGCATCATCCCTTACACCAAAAGGTTAGTTTTGGTTCTCAATCAAGGCACATACCTAGGTTGAGGCACACAGGTGAAGAAACTGATTGATGTTTCTGTTTCATGTAATATTTCTCTTTCTAACTCTCTCCCTTCCTCTCTCCCTAAAATCAATAGATATATTACAAGGTGAGGATTAAATAAAAAATAAAAATAAAACAAATAATCTGTCATGTATTTCTGCCTATGCTTTGAGGATACTTGCTCTTCCAATCCAGTTGCCATCCTGTAAAGGATCTCAGATAGTTACTTGAAGAGACCTCATGCATCATAGAGCCCCAGCTGAGGTCACAACTGAAAGCCGGTGTCAAGCCCCAGGCACATGAGCAAACAGCCTTCAAATAATTCCAATCTCCAGCCATCAGGTCACCTTCAGCTTCAGGTCTTCCCAGCTGAGGCTCTAGAAATCATGAACAGAGACAAGACATTCCCATACCCACTGAACCCTATTCCAATGTCTGATACAAGAATCCATAAACAATATAAAGTAGTGATTGTTAAAAAAAATCAGAGATAATATGGTTTAAAAAATACCCAGGTATATGTTACCCATGTGAAAAACACATGGATATTTTTTAAACCATGTTATAGAAAGTGGGACTCCTGAGGTTTTTAGACTAAACAAATGGTGTTAGCATCTGTCCCCAAGGAAAATGTTTCTAACATGCAGATACATTCTATCCAGGGTCCTCTTTCTAAAGTACAATTTAAATTCTTCTGATTATCAAAGAAAAGTGCAATTGGCAATTGCTTGTCTAAAAACAGCAATATTTTCCTTTTACAGGAAGGGATTGTCATAAGATCTATAGTCAAAAAGAGTTTATGGATGATGGAGAATATTTAGGAGCCAAAGGAAGGGAATTGTAGAAAATCTGAACCTTGAATCTTTGAGAACATTTTCCTAGACACGAAGTTATGTTTTCTCTGTTGATTATGAAGTTGCTGTTATTTTCATGAGTGATGCGCATACAGGCCTGTATTAATATCAACAAATAAGCAAGCAATGTTGTGGTATGACACCACAAAGTGACTCCATAAAATTATTTTGTTGTTTTTTCCATGTAACGGAATGAGATGTCAATGGTTTAAAGATTTTAATGTTCAGTATGACATTTAGAATCTAGAATTTAGGATTTTGTAGGTTCATCTAATTATTGTTTATTCATTGAAAATGTTTTAAGTGTCTATACTGTGCCAGGCAGAGTAGTGTGCAGTCGGCATATATGGGGCAGAAGAGAATATTCCTGTTCTCAATGATTTCACAATCTAGTGAGGAAGATAATCAAACAATCATATCATATACAGTTGATAAATACTGAATGTTATTGATTGCATTATACAATAAATACGGCAGTGCATATATTTAATAACAGCAAAATATTGCAATTGAACAGTTTTTAAAATTGAAATAAGAGTAGGCAGATAGACAAATGCTTCACAGTAAAGACCAAATTTAAACTCAAATCTACATGGGAAACTTCACTTATGATAAGGGTAGAATTACAATCTAGTAGGGAAATATTGGTTTATGTACTAAATGCTCTTGCCATAATTGTCTGTTAAATTTTATTGAAAATGTTAGAAAACTATTCAGGAAAATATTTTTATAACCTTCTGTCAGAGGACAATAAGATAAGAAATGCAGAAACAATGACGGAAAAGCTGATACTTGATTTCATAAAGTGTCATAGGTAAAGTAATAATATTTGTAACATAAACAACAACAACAACAAAAGGTATAATAGCTATGCTATGTAGCAAGTTCCTAAAACTGATGATATTAATGCCATGCCACTCTGCAATTATCTGCTAGGCACAAAGAATACATTGGAGAGAAAAAGAGACACAATGCTATCTATCATGGAGCTTATGAGTATCTGGTTTGTAATTTAACATTGATTTTTAAAAATTACAAAAATAAACATATCATTGCAAACTGAGAAAACCACTCTGTAAAGAAATACTTAATCTATGAATATTTTTCACTCAGTTGCTTCCAGAGTGAATAAAATGCAAATTGAGCAAAAAAGAAAAAAATAACTAATGAACACAAATAACAGTGTGATGACTTCTAGGGAGCAGAGGGGAGATAGAAGAGGGTATGGGGGTATACATGGCGATGGAAGGAGGTTTGACTTAAGGTGGTGAACACACAATACAGTGTACATATGATGTGTTATGGAGTTGTGCACCTGAGATCTGTATGTAATTTTGCTAACCAGTGTCACCTCCAATAAGTCATAACTAATCCTGTACCATTTTTTAAACATCAAATTGGCAAAAATAAATAATGGCTAATAATTATGAGGGTTTTTTATGTATGAGGAACAGTTTTAAGCATTTTCAAATGTTTCATATAATTATTATGAAAATCCCATGAAGTATCTGCTAGTAGCATCATCAGCATTTCTCAGCAGAAAACTGAACCCCAGACCTGGTAAACGGTGGATATCAACTTTGCACCCAGGCATTCTGACTCCAAGGCATGCGTGCTAATTTCAAAACTGATAAGAGTCAGTCTGACGGGAATGCTGGCTTGTCAGGCTCTCATACTGCTGGAGGATGTAGGTACTAGTAAATTTTTATTGTTTGTGTTTTAAAAAGGGTAATTGTATTTTTAGTTGTTGTTCAAATACAGTTATGTCCATTTTTCCCCCACCACTTTCCCCTGCCCCATCCACCCCCACCTCCCACCCTCGATCCTACCCCTCTTTAGCTTTGTCTTTGGGTCCTTTATACATGTTCCTTGATGATCCTTCCCCTCCTTTCCCCTTTTATTCCCCTCCCCCACTCCCTCTGGAAAGTTAACTGTCAGTATTTGTTAAAATGACTAACGTATGCAAATATGTCGGCGTTTTAACCCAGCAATCTCACATTTAGAAAATTCTACTGAATCACTACAAATATCTTTTGGTAAGGTTCTATATACAAGGATGTATAGTGTAACCTAAGTAGTAACAGCAAAATACTAGAACCATTCTGAATGTCCATTAGTATAGCAACAATTGAATAACCTGTGAAATATGTGGTTTGAAATCTTATGTAGTTGTTAAAAAGAATTAATTACATCTAGAAGTTTTGTTTGACCTTGAAAGATGTTTTTCACATTTAAGCCAAGCATGGAAAGCAAAATATATAATTAGGCAAGTTTTACAGGAAGAAACACAATAGGGACATAAAGATAT